>SNQJ01S0103766.1:0-10449 GCA_010110895.2 Picea sitchensis
CAACTATTCGCAGGTAAACATAAGCTTCCTACACTACATCTAGTTCCAGTTAAAGCTGAAGCCCCATTTCAGCAATGGGGTCTAGACTTCATAGGCGAGATCAATCCCCATTCCAGTGCTCAACATAAATGGATCTTAACAACCACAAATTATTTTACTAAGTGGGTGGAAGCCATTCCAACCAAAAGGGCAACAGACTCGGTGGTAATCGATTTCTTGGAAGACAATATTTTGTCAAGATTCGATTTATCCCCGAAAGATAGTTACTGACAATGCCCAGGACTTTAAATCTATGGCTATGATCAGTTTCTGTCAAAAGTATAACATCATTCTCAGCCATTCCACAACATATTACCCTCAGGGGAACAGATTGGTCGAGTCATCTAACAAGATCCTGGTGAACATAATCAAGAAAGTATTGGATGAAAATAAAAGGTCTTGGCATGTGCACTTAAAATACGCATTATGGGCAAACCGCATCAGCACTAAAAGGTCTATCGGCATTTCACCGTTTCAAATGGTCTATGGGACAGATGTTGTTATACCTATAAACCTAGCGCTACCAGTGATGAGGTTATTGCAGGATCAAAATGAAGAACCCAATCATGTAACCAGGAGAATTAATCAGCTGATTGAGGTTCAACAACATAGATTTGAAGTTGATGAAAAGATGCAGAAGTACCAAGATGATATGAAAGCATTGTTCGATCGCAAAGCAAAGGACAGGGAATTCTTTCCAGGCGATTTAGTGCTAAGATGGGATGCAAGAAGGGAGGAAGCAGCGAAGCATAGTAAGTTTGATCACCTCTGGTATGGACCATTCAGGGTTTCGGCTCCGCTTTCCTACTGGAAAATATAGACAGAGAAGTCCTCCACGCCCCTGTCAATGGGCGGTATCCAAAGCATTACATGACATAACAGTCGCAAAAAAAAAGTTAAATAAATAAATAAATATAAATAAATAAATTTTTGATATATATTTGTGTACATATATGTATTTTTCGTTTAAATATTTCTTTTTGATGTTCTTTTTTCGTTCATTTCGAATAAGATTCGTATTTTCTTTTTATAGGATTCCAGCTGCATACGAAACTAGCAGGAAAACTAATTTGCAAGTCGGTGTCAGAAATAAATCGGCATAAAATAGGTGATACCTAAAGTAGTTTCATATTGCACAAAGAAAGTGAAAGGAAAAGGTAAAAATGAGCTTCCTCAAAACACATGTTATGAAAGACTGTTAAAGAAAACCGAGGTAATTCCATGCAAACTGTAATATCAGCTGAAATGTTAGATAACAAGATGGTTTCTTGGTTTGATAATCTTTGATTTAAAATACTTTGAATGATACACTCAATCTAAAAACAGTCAGTCAAAGTAAACTATCCCCAAAATATCTACAAGATTCAGTCTCGAATTGTTTGACCTCTATATTTTCAGTCAATAAATCGCTACCTGGCATCCTATCTATCTTCGAGTCTAAATTTTAACAAGTCACCATCATCCCATTTCATTACGAAGGGATAAAAGTTTTCCGTTTTAAACCTCGTGAGTTTCAAAACAGATCGTGGAAGGAAAGCAGGTCTTCATAACTACTCAATCCCCTGCTAAGCGAAGGAACGTTTAGAACGATCCTAACTTTCCTATGTTTTTCAACGGTATCGGAGGATTAAAGCTTGCTCAAATGGGATGCCCTTTAAAAGTTATTTTCCTTTTCTCCCTAGGAACGAAGGTGTTGTGAAGGTCAAGGGAAGGTTGGTACCGAGTAATCAAAGTAAGTTGACAGACCTCTAATGCAAAATATTACACAGATATCAGCCCTGATACAAACTGATTGCCCCCATCGTCATGCTCAAAAAAGTAAATTATAAGACAGGTGGTGAAAGGAAATTCAGAAATGATTGCCCCCACCTAGTCCAAGAGACAGTGAAAGGAAATTCAGAAATGATTGCCCTCGTCTCAGCATTTAAATGCATAAATATATTCTGAAGTGGTGAAAGGAAATTCAGTAAAAGGGGCCAGATAACTTCACCGGGTTACTGAACAGGCTCGCAGACAGTGAAGCAATGTCTGAGATATCTGTAAGGTTGTTATACATGAATATCACTCTACTCTGGTAACCAATTCTTTCTAAAACCTGATCCACATCCCAAATTCAGATGGGACTCCCCAGTTAAAAACATATAATCTCATTCTTTTGATTCAAGCCGAGAGCCACAAGATCTGTTGAGTCTCCTAGGACTGTTTCGATTGTCTTAAAACATACCTAAATTTAGTAGTGGGAAAGGGAAAATTGTGAAAGGGACTACAACTATGTTTGGAAAGAGTATCTGATTTTGAAAAATCTTTTCAAGGTAAAGAATGGAGTCTTTTTCCCCTTTCGATCCTCTTTTTCTCGGCAACCTTTCCGCCTGATTGAGTTTTTGACTCCATTTACCCAATATTGGCACATGGTCTATTGTTCTTCCCGCCTCACAGGAAGGCGAGATCCCTAGTTGGAGCCTATGTTGGAGCCGCCCTTGTTTTTTTTAGCCTGTCACAATTTTTATTCTGATGCTTGAAATCTAAAGATGGTTTTCTTTTTTCCTCTGAGATATCGATGATCTTTGAAGCTTGATCATGCAAGCAGCGATGATTTTTCTACTCTCGAAACAAGTCCTACCTTTCGTAAAAATGTTTCCTCTTTTTGTTCTACTTCGGGATCTCGTAGGTCGGGTACTATAATTCATGTAATCTCCATATCCCAAGTCATGAAACGAAGAAATCATGTTAACTTTCCACCCAAGACATTAACCAGGGTAAAGTTTTCCCTAACTCCCGATTAAGCGTCGTCGGGGTTTCGTGCCTCGGTTTTCGCCAAATCCAATTTTTTATTATCACAGCCCTGATAGCCAAGGACACGAGGTCCTTTTGAATAACCCATGTCAAGGATTAAAGGTAATAAGCTAACCATGGTAAAATCTGTTCTTGGCATTTCGCCACTCGACAGTATCTTTTTCAAAGGTTACAGCACCTAAACCCTGACTCGCGAATTCACGATGCAATTATAACTTGATTAATTAATCACTTAATCCAAGATTATATTCCCTTTTAATTAAGTCATGATTATCGCGATCTCGTGGTTTCGCGGTTTCGCAGCTCGACATGTAAATCTCCCAGAAACTTATCTTCGAAGCTCCGAGTTGTGATATGGCGAATATAATAATTATAAAATTAATCAAGCCCCAAATCAGGATTACCTTTAATTAAACCAAAATCGGTCTTCGTAGTCTCGGGAGTTGGAGACTCAAAATGTTAAAGGAAAATCCCCGATATAATGAGTAGCGAGATATTGATTAACATTGGCGAGATTGGATTGATTGATCTAAATCAAAACATATCCCACGTTTCGATGCTTGCATGATTCACAAGGAAGCCTTTTCTCTCCATACGCCAACTGACTTTTAAACCGCCAAAATCTATGAATTTAATGAGGAAACAGGGTGAATCTATGAATATAAGATCGGGTTTTTACGACATAAATTTATTTCTAATTATGATTTGACAGACTTGTTTTGAAAAGTACTGAGTTTTCAAATATATGTAATATCTATGCTTCATTATAACGAATGTATTTTGATATCACGCAGAGCTCATCACTTCTGAGTAAACTAACTTCTGTATGTATACGCAGTTCTATCGCAGAAGAGCTAAAACACAAGATTCAGCCATGGCTCCATGGAAAGAAGCAAAGCCGAATGTCGAGGTTTCGGGGACAAGGCTGAGATAATGTCTCTAATACTTCTCCCCAAAATACAGACTCGGTCCCTAACTGGTCATATGTTTCAGATATGCTACAATCAGAATTGGTGGATTATTCCGACGACTCCGACGACAACGAAAGAGATGATATAACCACCAAGTACAAAATAGTCGTGCAATCCGAAATGCACAGGGTAGCATCCAGGCCACGGTTGCTTCCATATTATGACATGGTCCGATGGGCGTTGTATCATGTAGACATACCGACCAGGACTATCATGAACGAGAAGAAAGTCACCATCGGGACTTTCAGGGCGGAACACCTGCAATCCATGTATAAGTTGCCCGCGATGTCCGACCACATATATGGCACTGAGTTCTTGGAGGAGTTCAAGGAGAAGGAATGCGTACAATATGATAAAACCATGGCCAGTTTGATAAAGGATTGGGTTTCAAACACAGTGAAGTTCAGAGCTGATAACCACCGCATATATTCAATCGCTTCTTTAGAACCGCAGTACAAATATGTGTCCATGATGACATGTCAGTTATATGGGAGAGAGGACACATCGCATTTTTCCCTTGCGTGGGTGCCTTTGATATTTCGGGTTGCAGAAGGCGTTTCCTTTGATTGGGCAAGGTTGCTTTCAGATAGCTTGGCTAATCAGGTCACCGAGTATCGGGAGCAGAAGGAAAATGGGAGGCCGACCTCATTCTTCATGTCCCCATATATTATGGATGTGATTTTTTCTATGACACCATTTCCATTAATGAGCTGGGGTTGGACTCCGGACAAAGACAAACCCATACATGTATATCATGAAAAACTATGGGAAAACAAAGCAGAAAATTTCATGTATGAAATTTTTAACTGGGTGATGGTGCCCCTACATGTCGCCATTTTTGGTCACCCGTCGCCCCATATCTCGGACAGCATAGCGACAAATCTGATCAGCATAGAGGACTAGTACATGGAGGCAAATTTTTCATACCTCAGAGTTTTTGGGGCTTCTATTCCCCCGCATGCACTACCATTGTTCATTCCTGACAAGCTGGCTTGTCGCGAGGTCACCCGGCAGACAGTAATTGGCGGTGTAAGTAAAGAGCTCAAAGGGTACTCAAATAAGATATGTTCATCTTTTCCCATTCGTTTGAATTATTATTCTTTATTAGATTTAGGGCATGCCAAAGCCGAGGCTGCAACCCTAGAAGACCTGAATTTGGTCTCCATCGAATACAAGAAGCACGATCCATAGAGGATCATGAGAAATCCTTTGGAAAATTGTGGGCTCAAAATATTTGAGCATGAGAATTCACCCTCGGATGACATTTTCCGAGGAGCGAGGTCCTATGAAGAAATTCTAGCCTGAATTCAATCCTTGGCACCCACGGAAAGAGCCGATGTGTTGAAATTCCAAGAACACTGACGTAGTTGTCTTCCAGCTGTGTTGCGAGGTGAGGGTCCAGGTGTTTCAGAGACAAAACAGGAGGAGGCCAAAGGTTCTAAGGATGCAACTCCTGACCAGGGAAAACACCAGGATGAGGAGGAACAAACAAAGAATCCAGAAGCAGAGAAAAAGACCCCAGACCCACCAAAGAAACAGAACCCGGAGACAGAGATGAAGACTCCAGAACCGCCAAAGAAGAAGAATCCAGAGACAGAGATAGAGACTCTAGGAAAATCTGTGAAGCAGATCAGAGAACCCATCACATCAGTCACCCCCTTGCAGTCGACGCAGGGACACATCGATGCAGGATGGATTTTCAATGAAGAGTTGAGGCCCTTAAGAGTAGAAGAACTCCCTTCGAACGAGTTTTTCTTTGATAAAAAGAGGAAAGCAGTAGTAAAAAGGGAATTCTACCAAGAAGGAGAGTTTACTACCAAGAAGTATAAAATTATGACCGAGGGAAAGGATAAAAAGAATGATTAATTCACCACTGAAATAGCAGGCACACTAGGAGCATACGCCTCGGCGAATCAATTCTCAGTCGGGATCCTTAAAAACCAACTCAAAAGAAAAAATCACCTAATTAAGACCCTTGAAGCCAGATTGGCCACAACAGTGGAGAATGTTAGAGATCAGGCGAGCGTGGGAATGGAGCAAGCCAGATTGGCTGAAAAAAATGAAATAGAGATGCTCAAAACTAAGCTTGAGCAAGCACAGCTGGTGATCTGAGTTGGTCAGATGCAGGTGAGCTAGCAGAGGAATTTGATTGAACAGCTGCAGGCTCGGGTAGAGATCCCTGAGAGAAAAATGATAAACGTCGGGATGTTCAAGTCCCAGGCAATCGAGATTCGGAGCAGAATCTTGGTGGCGTAACAAAATTTGCTCGCCAAGGTGGAAGCGATCCGTGACAACTATTTATTGGTAAATCAGGTTTCGGAGAACTTATCGACCAGGAGGCGATGATAGCTACAAACAACATGGTTTCGACAGGTACTCCTAGTCTCACCATTCCAGAACAAACTAGAGGAAATATTCTGTTAAAGGAATGGGAGCATAACATCGCCGAAGGAAAACAACAAGCCCAAAAGATAACCAGGTCCTTGGAGGATGATTTTAACTCTATAGACGACGAACTATTGGGCATTGACAGTGGGTGCGATGCTGAGACGCTAATGCAAATGAATGTGGAACAGATCTTACTTGATCTAAAGGATAAGGAAGAAAGAGACTTAGCTGATATCTCTCAAATGACTATGGTGGACATAGTCCAAGTGGATAAATGGATGATCAAACCCAGCGCGCATTTATGCGCCATCGACATCATCAATGGACAGATGGAGGATAGGCTGCAGGAGTTATCCTGAGAATGTTACTTCTTCGAAGCCAAATGTCAAGCAGAACCATCGCGACTAATATCTCAACTGGTGGAAAGATGTATCGCCTGTACCGAGTTCGCGCAACGACAAACATCTAGCACCAAATGAGGACAGAGTAGGATAAATGCAGCGATTGCACTCCTCCCTGTTGTAACTGAAATTTTGTGACTATTGATATGCTACCTTATTTGCAAAATTGTATAAATATATCACAGAAAGAAATAATCTAGGCTGGACCTTTTTGTGTCGTTTGTAATAGAGTTTTTTACATTTGAGAGTTAATACAAGCAGATCTGAAGATTTTCAATTCTGTCACGACTGTGTTACAAGTTTGTTTCTTTGTATTTCATATTTCATTTCATTTCATATTCATAATTGACGTGCTTCATTATACTTTAGTATGACCACTACTATAGCGAATGAATTTTGGTTTTCTGTAATTGTTTATTGTCTTTCCTCTACACCAGCTATGAGCAGGTGTAAGACCAATCTGCATTTTCAGAATTCTACATATATTCTCTGCTACATCGGTTATTGCCTTACATTTTCCTCTTATGTTTATTCATGAGATTCTCCTCTGGTAGAAGCCTTATGTTGTAGACAGCTAAATGTTTTTCTCACACCTCACACCTTTTATTAAAATATAATACAGTTACGGGAAAGAGCCTTTGATTTGCACCCCTATTTTATTCCTAAAACCATAAAATCTCTTTTATATGACCAAATTGAGACAACACTTAATCTCTCTTGAATTTTTTCTCACTTTTACTGTTCCTCCGTGACTGTCCATGTACCAACTCAGCCTAACATCGAACCCAGACTATCGGACCAAACGCACATTGATTTAAACTTTTTTGACACAATACTTAAAACTGTGACTAACCGTGTCTAACTGGAACGTTCATGGGTAGCCATTGAACAAGATATAACTATCCAGGAACAATTGGAAGCTAGACAACGCCAACATAGAAATCTTCCCTAGTTTCCTTTCCGAAGTTTGACGTTTCTCTCTTCTCCATTTTTTACCCACTTTCGGATGCCTTGACACTGTACTTCTAAGCCTTAAGTATAGACTCAGGAACAACACCAAGCATCATGAAGAAAAATATATGTCAACAATGAAATAAAGAATCATGAGAAAAATATATACCAAGTACATCCTGTAAAAAATGTGTGCTTATCATGCACAACACATATGTACATCAACCATGTACATCAATGCCATGCAATGTGCCAAAATATATCATCCCTGGAATGTATCAATCATATGCCTCTATCAACTTGCCAACATGTGCATCTACCAATATGCCAACCATGTGCATCCACCAATATGCCAACCATGTGCATCTACCTATATGCCAACCATGTGCATCTACCAACATGTGAAACAATGTATCATATCACTCATGATATGTCTCCGTCATGAACCAAGTTCCATAATCATGTATCTCAAACAAATGCAAATTGTTGGGCGAATAAAGTAGTTCCAATGGTGTAGTATCAATCATATGCCATATATGAGTGTACCAAAACTTGTACACCATCATGCACCAACACCACAAAATGATGAATCCCATACATGTATGCCAAATACTCCATAAAACATGTGTCAATCAACCTGCTAGTAGGTGCCTCTACTAGTGTACCAATCATGCATCGACTATAGACTATCAATGATGTACAACATGATCATCTCATCAACTCACCAATCACATGTCTCAAAATGTAGCGCAACCACATGCAAAATGCATGCACCATGATATCCAACATATGCTTCCAATAATATATCATAAGATATATCAACAAAACTCAAATATGTACCAGCCATGTACCCCAAAAGATCAACATCACTCCATACTCATGGATTAGTTCCATGCACCCACTATTTATTTTTCATCATCATCTTACATGACCTAACATAGAACCATGAAAACATGTAGCAAATAGTGTCAGAACCTGCAATAAACCATGTCATACCCTGCATCACAGAGTTATACTATTGTTATAACCCTAATTTTCACCAGACATGCTTACCTGGAATCAGGCCATCTCAGATTCCTTCTTTGCCAAAACACTACTAAACAACTCTTCTTAAAAACCCCTTTTACAAAGGCCCATGCACCCTGCTCCATTACCGCACGCATGCACACACTAGCTGACCCAAGACAACCTGCATGTACCTACAAAAGCACAAAAAAAGGAAAGTTGATGATGGAACACACAACTTTGGGTAAGTTAACTAAACCTTTTGGCCATGCATGGATGGTCATTTGACCAAATACCTAGCTCCTTTTAACCTATTAAAGAAGGGGTAGGGTTCCCATTTGAAAGGAGGAGAATCATAGTAAAGAAACTATACCCAATTAATCATTCCCTTTGTCCCAACCTTTAGCCATCCTTGTGCAAAGATAAGTATAGAGAAAAGTAGTTGGAAGACAGTGGAAGAAGAGCCCAGGACCAGGATAGAGGAGCGGTAGTCGACTTTATCATTGTAAGGTATCATTGTGAAGTTAATAAAATAATTTATTTTCCCGTCCCACCATATGAGATTGTAATTATTGGAATGTTGATTGTATAATTGATTAAAGCTCTAACCCGTTAGTTCATAAATCAAATGCATGTGGAGTTCTTGTTTGTCTTTAGTGAATGTAGGTCAGCATTGGGAGGAGAGTTGCAGTCAAAGAATGACCAAGCGTGAAAAGGGATCGACATCAAATACGAAAAATAAGGTACGTCAACTTAATCTCTTGAGCCTTGTATTTACATATGAGTAACGGGGGTTTAGGCATGGGATGATGTTAAAAAGTAAGAATCTTTAGGTCATTTATGCATGCATGATAAAACCCTTGGTGCTAGCCCATAGGAGGGGTTTCCCACCCACAATAGACAACAACTATCACATCAAACTCCAAGCCATCTACATTGCATTTTTCCCAAGGCTTCACCACATATACGCGGCCTGTTGCACAAGAGCTCATGTATGTACGCGACATATTCAAGGTCAACTTGCGTATGTACACGACTGTCACCACTATCACCTGCGTATATCTCAATAGATGACACTTTTGAGATTCCATTCAGTCTTTCATTCTGCTCTGGTTTCTTTGTCTTCTTCACCCACTTTTGTAGATGTCCCTTCTCCTCAGAAATTGAGCTCTGAGCATCCATATTTTCAAGGATGTCTCCTTTCCTTACTTCATTTCTCCTTCTAGACATGCTATGTGAAATCCTCATCATGGAATTTATTCTTGTGTTCCAACACTATTGGAATTTGTGGCCAAATCCACTACAACTGTAGCATCTCATGGTGTTACAGTGAACAACAATGTGTCCTACTTGATCACAACTCCAACACCTCATGGTGTTATAAAATATTCCATTATATATCCTTTCATAAGATCTATATTCAAAATATTTGTGACCATATCCATTACATGAATAACAATACCCATGAAAAATACTTTCATACCTTTGCTTTGGTGTCCCAAGAATATCTTCTTGATGTATTCCTTTCTTTGTTATATTTTCTTTGCAACATTGTCTTCCTTATTTGATGGACTTACCTCATGCTTCTTTGAGGTTCTTGTTTCAGCATGTGTATTTTCTCCTTTGTATCCAAGTCCTTATTTATCACATGGTGATCTTTGACTTTCCAAGATCTCATCCAAGATTCTCAATCTATTCAATAATTTGTTTAAATTCTCCATTTTCTTTCTAAGATCAACAATTTCATCTTCTAACTTACAACATGACTCTTCATTTTCATTTATTTGATCCTTCAATAGTTCCTCTACCCTTTTGGCTTCTTCAGTTTGGGTCTTGAGATGAATAATAGTTTCAAAACTTTTGCTAATATCATCATCTACCTTCATATATTCTTTTTCATT
>SNQJ01S0103766.1:11843-25558 GCA_010110895.2 Picea sitchensis
CTTCTAAGCTATTAGGTTTTGACCTTAAAAATCAACTTAGATCCTCTGAAACCAATTACATATTACATTACATCAATCATCAATAAATCGTTCCTTTGGCATCAATCAATCAAACCATTGGCATCAATGACAACATGATGCAAACCAACCAACTGGTATAACAACCATTTTACAATTATATTCATCCCTATATATAATATAAGTTGTTTCTTCCATCTTTGGCTTGCACGCTTTCTTGTTATGTTGCAACCACTTTTATTTTATTGGTGTTGCGTTGTCCTTTTCACACTTGATTTCTATTGCTTTCGTTTTCTATGTTATCTAGCTTCTTCTGAAGCTTTCACATCTCGTACTAGGCCAAAACTGGTACTGTAGTCCTTCTTGCACAACTCCTTATCCAAAAATGAAGGGCCCAATAGGCTCTAACCACAAACCTTGACTTTCCCTCGATTAAAGTACTCGATTCTTTCATATCTGCTAGGAGAAACTATTGTTTTCCCTTGTCCTCCTTTTCCTCTTTATTTTTCTCTTATTCGTGTGCTTTCTCTTCTTTTTCCTCTTCAAACGAAGGGCCCAACTATGAGACCGATTCCAAGGCCCACTTCCTCACATCTTGAAAGCTTCCAACTTTATCTTGCCACTTTCTGGCAAGGAGTGAGGCGTCGACGATGAACTGTTGGGTCTCCTGTGAAATGCATCCCTTGGGATTGCATGCGACCAACGAGTTCCACTTAGAATTTGTTGTTGCATCGACTTGATGAATATGCATATAAATTGTCTGAATGAAAATCCCGAAGTAGCGCAACTCCTTCATTGCTACGGATTGTGCCTCAAATAGGGAATTTAGTTTGTTGTCCGGTTGTTGGATCTGGTCAAACTTATGTTGTTGCTCGAGTGGATCCATCGTGGCTGCAACTTCTTCATTCAACACCTGGATTTTGGTGCACACATCCTCCAAGTTCCAGTTGCGTTGAGCGATGATGCCCTTCCAATCGCTAACTTCCCTGAAAATCCCTGTGCACTCAATTGTGCGCTTATGTAGTGTTTCTTAGGCATTTTTTCCTTCCAAAACTATCTTCTCCATTTTCTCCTGCAAATTTTGAGGCTATTTTTCTGCTTCTTGTTCAATTTTCTGCAACGACACTTATAGATGCTCAGCGTGATTAGCCAATTGTGACCATGCTCCTTGGAGCAGTTCAATTTGATGTTCTAGCTCTCCTGCATTGTTGGCTTCGGGAAGTTGGGGTGTGACCTTCCGAATCTTTGACCAGGCTTCAACAAGCCTTTCTTGGACTCTTTCCAGTCTGTCCTTGAATTGGATCTTTACATGTTCCTCTTGTTTTCTGCATGCTTGTACAATGAGTGCTTCCTCCCTTGCAAACTCTATAGACCTCTCCGCATGTCATGGCCTTTTATCCAGTTGATCAGTTGATGCTCTGATCATTCCAACCAAGTGTGTTGTTGGCCACTATTCAAGGTCAGCGGAAGATGATCTTACATCCCTAGGTGCTCAAATCTGCAGTGGAAGTACATTGTCCATTAAGTGTTTTGAAGGAGTGTCCACTTCCTCCTCCCTTGCAAATGTTCATGGCACCAACATCAACCTCAATGTTGATGGGAGAAGTGTTAGAACATTTGTTCTAGACACAAAGAGTTGCAGTAAATATGTACACTGCTGAGGGTTTTTTAGAACGATCTCCATCTATTCCTGTGAGGAGGTCACGCTCTGCCCAGAAGTTGATTTGGGTTCCTTCTGAACCTCTGGTATCTCCTTCCATTTTGTTGCATATGCTTCTTGCATTGTGATTTCCTAGCCACCCTCAACCTTTTCCATTGAGGGGATTTGTTGGGTACTTTGAGATTTCATCTCCTCTATCATTTTAGTGTCCCTTTTTGGCACAAAAGGAACAATTTGTTGGTCCTGGACGTCCGGGTTTGGACCAGTGAGATACAGGCTCTACTTTGGTGCTTCTGGATTTGGACCAGAAACTTATGGTGCTAGTTAAGGAAACTCCTGGTTTGTTTCTAGGAGTTATCTCTCTGGTTGTTCTGGGGGATTGAGCTCCATTGATTCTAGATCAGTGGTTTGGGGTGGACTGGTGGTTTCTGGGGCTGGCGACTGGGGTTGTGGTGTTGATAGAGGGTTCTTAGTGATGATGGTGGATGGAGGGGTGTCAGGCTCAGGGTCATCCTGAATATGGATGACAGGGGTTGCTCGGACCACTGAGTGAGTGTGGGGGATGACAGATGAAAGGAATTGGGGGTTCATAATTTTGCTTGGCGAGACCCTGGTTCTGAGATTCTTCACCACTAGTTCGATAATGAACATCACGCTCGGGATATCGTTGAAATCCTTCCCTATCAACATGGCTTTCTCTCGTAGCTGTGGGAATATTGACAATGTTCTTTTCTTGCACTCCAATGGTTGTTTCTTTTCCTCCTCCTTAGAGGCCGACTGTGTCAGAGCTTCCTTCTTCTGGGCCTCTGGTCCTGAGCTTGATCCTACCCCTTCTTCTTTATCTTTCTTCTTCAGCAGCTTGAAAGGAAAGATGTAGTGCATCTCCAACTTGTATGGGTTGCGTTTAACTCTCGACCACAAAATTACCTCTTTGTTGAAGGCATCCTCATCTAGGTAGAATGGTATCATTCTCGAGTGGAAATACTCCTTGTTAGCATGCCTTGTCCATCCAAACGTATGATTCTGGTTCATGCTGAAAGTGATGTTCCTCATGTTGTAGGTGAGGAGCTCCTGTGGAATGAGAAACCTCTGTGTTTCATCTATAAGGCCATTGTACCACTTGGAGAATGTCATGTTATTGAATGTCGTGTTATCTGAGTCCACCTTGGAATACCAAGGCTCAAACATCTTCACAAGGTGCCCCTTGTTTGCTAGTGCCAACGGTCTTCCAACAAGTGGATTCCACTTTAGCATCATGAATTCCATAAACAAGTATCCATAGGTGAAGGTGTATCCCTTCTCCTAGGCTTCCTCAAAATCCACTAGTAGTTCCTCTAGCAGGTAATTACACCAGTTGAATACAACACCATTGGCGTAAAAGTTTGCCACTGACAATGCATCCAGCGTGCATTCTCCCTTGTAGTATGTAATCATAACCTTGTTGACTATGATGTAACAACCAATCATGACTTTATCTGGTATTATGGGGTCAATTTTGGTTGTGCGCCCCCTCTCTGTGTGTGGAAGCATTCATAGAGGTTGGGCTCCCTTTTCTTCTTTCCATGCTTACTAGAACCTTGGAATCCTTTTGACGTGTCCTTGCCTTCAAGGGACAGTTTAGTAAGTTTATGAATTTCTTCAGCATGAATTGGATACCACCTATCCAACAAGAGACTTCTATCATGCACCTTGTTGATCAGGACTTTGGTGCACCGTGCAACATCACCAGTGGTATTGAACAATGGCACGTCTCTGAGGTTCATGATGGTCGAGTTGAAGAGGTTGACAAATTTAGGCTTTGGCATGAGTTGTATGCCTCCCAAATCATCTAGAGAGATAGTCTAGAAGTCATCTATGTTCATCTAGGGGAAGTCAAAATCAAGGATCTTGAACTACTCCACCTTCCCCTTAAGATCACCCATGACCTCGACATGGGAGTCATAGGGCTCATGTGGTACTGTGTTTTTGGACATGGCACCTTGACTTCCTGTAGATATCGACACTATGGGTTGTAGATATGATAAAATTCTATGGCGAAATAGGGATTAGGGATCACACTATGGGTTTCACAATTGCACATGATTACTTTCTCTACAGAATTTGGAAATTGCTAAGTTCTTTGAAAATAATGTGTTCTATGGTAATTTCTCATAGCCTTATACTCGGGCTTATCTAGAAAGTTCAAAAATAACCATTATTCATCATGACCATATGGACGCAAGTTGGATCTGATTTGTCCAATGGGACATGTTAATGGGGTAAATCCTATTGGGTGATTCTGGCATTTACTGTGCAAATTGGACAGGGACGTGGCCAATTTCAAACCTTTCCCTTTGACATATGGGAATATTGACGCAAATACCAATGACATATTCACGTATCGTGGCTTTATGGCTTAACTGAATTCATATGGGGTATCGTAATGGAAATAAAGGGTTGTGACTGGACTAGGTTTGTGTGGCACATGGACTCATATTGCATTCAGATTCGTTCTCCCTCTGACCACAAAGGGGTCCCTGTCATATTAATGACGTTCATTAATGGATTCTTTACGCTTCTGATCCTACGTTGTTGATTAAGAAATTCTACATCAAACAACACTTAAACAAAAAAGGAAATGAACTACATGTCATGGCACAACACTTCACACATCGACTTTATTAACTGAATTTACAAAAAATGCAGAAAACTCAAATATTACTATTATACATGCTCCTTCGAAATAGAGCAATAGTCCTTTTTGCTCAGCTTTGAGACATATAGGGTTTCAGGTGAGTGCCATTCACCCATCCTGTCCACAACATACCATCCAGTTGCACAAGTATGACTGCTCCTAAAGGTCGGATCTCCGCAACTATAAATGGTCCCAACCAATGCATGCACAACTTGCTTGGATGCTTCAGGTGCCGACTATTATAGAGTAGAACCTTGTCTCCTTGCGAAAATACTTTAGTCTTAATGTGTCTGTAATGCTAATATTTTTTCCTTTCTTTCTCAACCGATTGATGGAAGTCTACTAAAAACCTGGTCTCTTCGATTTCTTATAGCTCCATAAGTCTCTACCCAATTGATTCTTCCTTAGAAATATGGGTGATTTGTGCAATGTACAAACTCAGAGTGATGAATTTTGCAGGAACCATAGCCTCTTTCCCATAAACTAGCTGAAATGGAGTATACCTCTAGAGTTTCTTTGTGGTTATCCTGTAATCCCATAGTACTGCTAGAACTATGTCATCCCAATATTCCCAGTTTTCACAACAGACCTTGGTTAATCCTCTCTCCAAAATCTTGTTGAACGCTTCTATTGTTCCATTGGATTGCAAGTGGTAGGGGATGATTTTGTGATGTTGGATCAGGAACTTTGTTGTAATATTTTCTATAGTGATACTAATAGAATGAGCTCCCTAATCACTGGTTAGGATCCTAGGACATCCAAATCGGGTGATAATATTCTCAAAAATGAAACTAGTGACAATATCAGTCAAGCAGTCCCAAACAACTACTGCCTCAACCCAATGTGTAAGGTAGTCAGTTGTGGTAATGATTTACCTCTCCTTTGAATTCTTAGATGTGGGGTTGATTGGTCCAATGAATTCAACCGCCTACTTCTCAAATGCTTGTAGAGATTGAACTAGTTGAAGTGTTAATTCATATCGTTGTGACATCTTACCCACTCTTTGACAAACATCACATGATATAGAATATATATTTTCATCCTTGAGAGAATTTCCCACCAAAGTCCAGCTTGGAGGAATTTCTGCACAATAGCCTTTCCTCCTACATGACCTCCTGCAACTCGGTTGTGGCACTCCCACAGTATATCCCGCCTTTCCTGATCCAAGATACATCTTCTGAGGATACTATCTAGTCCCAACTTATACAATTTCCCTGCAATTAAATGATAGTTTGTTTCTCTAACAACCATATGGCGTTTCTAGGTTGCGTAATATGTTTCTAGGCAGGCTCTTGTACTTAAGAAGACTTATATGTCTTCCAAATACTCTGGTATGACCTTAATCCAAAACAAATCTACATCTGGGAGTTGATCATCAACTGCTCCTCCACTTTCCCCTGACTCTAATCTAGATAGGCAATCAGGTCCTACATTAAATTTTCTAGGCTTAATAATTACTACAAAAGAGAATTCCTTAAATAGTAGCAACCATCTACAAATTCTCCCTTCCAATATAGGTTTGTTAACTAGGTATTTTAATGCAGAATGATTGGTAAAGAACTTAAAATGAGAACCTAACAAATAATGTCTAAATTTATGAAAATCATAAATCATGGCTAAACTCCCCCTTTCTATCATTGTGTAGTTTCACTCATCTTGTCACAACTTCTTGCTCGCAAAATAGATAGGATGATTCATGGCTCCATCTCGAGGTTGCACTAAGATAACTCCTAAGGAAATACTTGAAGCATGTACATGGACATGAAATTCATTTTCCCAGTTTGGGAATATCAAAATCAGTGTTGTGTTGAGCTTCTCCTTTAGGGTTTCGAACGCTTTATCACATTCTAGCATCCATTGGAACATTTTGGCCTTTTTCAATAGAGTTTTTAGAGGTGAAGTAATGTTTGCATATCTTCTGATGAACCTGCGACAATACCCTGTGTGTCTTACTGTGGAGCACAACTTCTTAGAACTCGTAGGTGGTGACATAATTCACAATAACCATAACTTTGGATGGGTATACTAGTACTCCCTCTCGGGATACTATGTGGCCCAACAAATTTCCATGTGGTACATAGAAGATACACTTTATGAGATTGAATTATATATGTAATTCTTTGCATCTGCCAATCATCATACGTAACAACGCTACATGTTCCTTGAGAAGACTGTATATATTCCAATCATCCATATAGACTTCTATAAACTTATGAATGAACTCTCTAAAAGCTGCTATTACAATCATGGAGAAAAATGCAGGGGAATTATTTAAGCCAAATGGCATCACATAGTATGAAAAATACCCCCATTTTGTTATGAATGTGGTTTTGTTTTTGTCCTTTTAGGCAATCCTTACTTGGTGGTAGCCTGAAAATGCATCTGCAAATGAGTACGCTTCTTTCCTCGCAACCTGTTCTAGCACCTCATCAGTAAAAGGTGTTGGGAAAGGGTCATGCAGATAGGCAAAGTTAAGGCTTCTATAGTCTACACAAACCCTGATATCCTATGTTCCTTTCTTACTTTGGATGACTATTGGGCTGACCCATTCTGCTTCTTCCACTGTAAAAATAAGTCTAGCTTCCAACATATTGTTTATCTCCTTCTTAACCTTCTCCTTTACTCTAGGGTTAAGGTGGTATGGTCTATGCCTCACAGGATTTGATCCTATTTTTAATTCAATTTTCATTTCTCCCATAACTCCTTTGATTCCCTTTAACATTGAAAAGGTCTGTGGGAACAAATACTCATATTCCCGCAACAAAATCTGTATTTATTGACTAGTTTTCTCATCCCAGTAGTCTCCCACCATAGATATCTTAGGTTTCTCTGTGGTCCCTATATTGAATTTTTGCAAATTTAATGGGTGATTATAGGAACTATCAGTTTGACTGGGTATGGTGTTTTGGATTTCTATGTTCCCTTCTATCTCTTTAATGGCTAGGTTTCTCAGATCTTCTAAATCCTATGGGATTTCTGAATGCTTGTTAATATTATAGAATTATATAGTCTTCTTGTCTAAGGTTAGGTGAATATTATTCTGAAGTTCTCAGTTATGTTTTGCACATACCACTAGGTTTTATTTCTGATTACTATTGTATGTAAAAAGAAATTCTTGAATATTTTGTAGGACTACTTCAAGCTCAGGGTACTTACTTGTAAATGATAAGTCCTTGCAAAAGTAATCTACCAACATTTTTTCGTCGCTGGTCTATCTTCTGGTTTCTTCATGTATGAACCAATCTTTTGGATTTGGACCTAGTGAGTGGGTAAATAATTGAACCCAAAAGAGAGAGGGTATTTTCGCAACTTTTCATTGTGTCACACATTGTTCAATATGTTCTCTAGGATCATATTCTTTGATGAACAGTTGCACAACTTGGAAATCCATATGCATCCCTGATTCCAGTTTCTCCTTATTCTGAAACCTATACTTGATATCTTGCTTCACATCATCCCAATTTCTAAGTAAGGTTTTGTGATTGGCCCACCATCTAGTAGGGGTGTCCTAGAGGGATAAATCTAGTACTGAGATCCTTTGATCCTCTACTAACTTTTCTTCCATGATGAGAAGAAAACTATCAAGTCCTGAGGTACAATCATATACTGGGTGTTCTCTGACCTCAGTCCCAACCCATCTAGTTGCTCTGACAGTTGCACATCTTCTTGAGAATATTTCATATGAGCCTTACTCCCAACTGTCAAATGCAAGTTCTGAATCTTTGTCCACTGACTGTATACTCCTCCAACTTACCGATCCATCAGCAGTAGGATTTATGTAATCATCTCTTGTTCTTTCTGTTATAGTGTACAATTGATCCAAGTCTTCTCCTTCCATATTATTATATGTTGGATCTATATACCTGGGCCCTACATATGGAACCAATGGTTGAACTACCTTGATTCCATCTACCTCAAATTCCATGGTGTATTTCTTTAGGTCAATCACCACATAGTTTTCATAGGCCCAATCAATCCCATGTAGTATAGGGTAAGGGTCCTTATCCCCCATGATATCAATCACCTCAAAGTCATCTATTGTATTCACTCAAACAACATCTATTTTCACATTCTCCAGTATTCCTATGGGGAAAATACAATACTGGTTGGCCATCCTTAAGAGGATTGGGGAATATGTCAACTTGGGATTTCCTAGAGCTTCCCAAGTATTTTTAGGTAGAATGTTCACATCGGATTCTAGATCCAACACGACATCCTTAATATCAAATTTGTCTAACTGGGCTACTAGTCTGAATTCTTTTCGAGTTCAGACTTTCCTTCTCTGCACCCTTTGAGTACTCTTCTCAGGAAGGTTGGTTCTTATTCCTTCTTATGTGGGTTCTTGATTCCCTAAAACTAGGTATAACACATTGCACAACTTCTCTATTAATTAGTCATTCCCGAGAATATCATAGAATAATTGAATCCAAAGGTCGACCACATTTTGAGGTTTCTCACATTGTCTCGGTGTGACTACATAGTTTATGGGTGCAGGGGGTGAAGCAGGAGTTGTGGGGGCTTGTGTAATATTAAGGTAAATAATAGGTTGTGGGGGTTTCTCTTGCATCTCAGGGCTAGGGATATTCTGAAATACTTCTATGTCATTTTTAAAAACAACTTCTATTTTAGAGGGTCATAACTATCTTGTTTAGGTGTTTCTTTCTGGATCTCAGGTAGAGTAGCAACATCAACTCATGTATTTTCTCCTCCTCGAGTAACGATATTGAGGTTGGGTAATTGTCCTTTACTAAATCTCTTGATTTTTGAACTGATGAGGCTATTTCCTCGTTGAAGTACCTAATCTTCCCATTTTTCAATTAGTTCTGGGTAGTCTTAAGTTGTGTGTCCATTGTCTCTGCAGTAGGAGCACCATGGATGCCTCAGATGAGGAAAATATCCAACCATATGGCCTTTCTCATCATAGTTATAAAATCTTCTTGGCCCTCTTCCCCCAATTCTTCCTCCTATGAAGTCTCCTCTGGTTCCACCTCCTCAACCTCTTTGATACAACATAAAAGGGTTTTCATTCACCCTAAAAGATGTTCGGTCCAACATGTCTGCAAGTGCATCCAACGCTCTACATTGATTGGTAGTATGTGTGGTAGATGCACATAACTCATAGTGTACAGTATTTGGTATTGTCAAATATTTCTTCATAATGGGGCACTTTCTCAATCCATGCCCATGGATTTGGTAGATCTGACAATACTCAGATACTGGTGTTTCTTGGCTCCCTGGAAAAGCATGATATGTGGTGGGGTTATGGAATGGTAAATTCACAAAAACATTTTCAACTCCTCCCGTGGGTCCTAGCAAGGGTCCCATCAGATTCTGAGGAGGTCCCATTCCCCTCATTTGTGGACATTCATTCACCAGATGTCCTTTTGTATAACATCTGGTGCACTAGACCTGCGATCGTCCTAGTTTAGGTATTGTCAGTTCTTGAATATTTTATGTAAGAGTTGGTATTTTCCCTTGTAGTTGCACCAAATTTGCATCCGCCAGAGGTCTGGTCACTCTTAGGCTCCCAGGGTATCCCACCATGGCTTCAATATTCATCGATTGTTCCAAGGCATCTGTCAAAGTGGCTATCTGTTGTTATGCTAACAGAATCCGAGTCAAAGGTAGAAATCCATGAATGTACCATTATATTTGATGTTCCTCATGGATTGGATGTGCTAACGTCCCTATAGAATCTTTAAAATTCTGGTTGTATTCCCAGGCTGATTCACCTTCCCTTTGTTAGATCTCGTGCAACTCAGATAGAGCTTGTTGTTCTAACTGAGGTATTTCAAACTATGTTATGATCCTTGTCCATACATGACCAAGTGTGAACACTTGACCTTGCATTCCTGGCAGTCTTGTCTCAATAATATTCATGTACCACTTGAGAGAGAGACCTCGCAAGGTAGTCTGGAACTCAACCAAGAACCAATCTTGTTCCTCCACCTTGCTTCACACAAGAACCAATCTTGCTCCACATATTCATCTCCCTTACCCCAAAATTCTGAGTATTGATAAATCGAACCTCCCATGTGACCAACCATTTATGATCTTGGTGCTCCTCTCAAAATCAAACTTAACGGTCCTGCTTGTGATTTACCAGGGTATCCCAATATCCTCCTTGTACTCGCACTTCCTGGATGCGACTGACTAAATAATTGTACTGGAACAAAACTAGCATGAGAAGGTAGTATCAAACTTACCACTTGTATAAAATACACTTGGGGTATGGGTGATTCGGGGATGGTGCCACTGGCTTCGGGGAAATTTTCTTTGATCTAGGGGGTCTCATTTTCTTCCTCTAGAGAGGTATCTTCAGCTCAATTCTCGATCTTTTCTGTCATTGGGGTTGAATCTTCTCTTTCTTCTTCAAGATTCACGTCGACTTCCTCCTCTCTTGCTTCTACACCTTCTCCTTCTTTTCCACCCTCTTAGGGACTTCTTTCTCTCTGTGCTTCTCTCTCACTTAATATTTGACTGGCCAGTCTTTCCACTCTTCTCATTTTCTGCAACTCTTCCATCTTTCTTTCCTCTACCTCTCCTGGTCTGACTTATTTCCATAAATTATCAGACTATCTTGTTTCTTTCTTGATCTTGTCACACCACCACTTCTCAACTATGGCGTCTCTTTTCAAGGCTCGCTCATCTCTTGAGTCCATTTCTTATTGTTTTCTCCACAAGAAAACTTTAATCCACTAGGGGATTTCTTTCAAAAGTCTTTCCCTTGCATATTTCTTGAAATACGCCTCTGCCCGTGAAAAATATTGTTGATTCTCAACTGCAAACTTAATAATGTATCCTTCTAATGTGGTATTGCCTAGAAATCAATTGCTCGCGTAACTAGACGATCCAGCCGATGAAGTGATGCAATATTTTATGTGTCCCAAGTACGAGTCCTCTTGACTCGTTCTTGGAACCCCGAAGCTTCTTGGAGCCTATTTATCTAATGAAAATTTTCTTCCATGAATTTAACCCAAAATATCATGTACTAGTCGCTGGATCTTTCTGAGTAAAAGACTCCCTCACGGGTATCTTCCACATATTTTATTCTCAGCTCTTCTTCTTTCCATATGAAGGCATCATAGTTTCTTTCCCACAATTGGTCAATATTAGATCTGTGAATCCATGGAAGCATCGTCCCTACAGGTTCCCTTTTAATGCAAGTCTCGACAATGAAACCATTTTGTTGGCGCAAGTTTGATTAGACCAAGGTCCTTCTCAGGTTACCAACAAAAGGTACCAAGTAGTCTAGAGCATTGGCATTTTCATCTCCTCCAAAGAGAAGAAGTCTCACCCGAAGAGCTGCTGAGACAAATGGATATGGAAGGGAAAGGAAAATACATAGGAGGATTGACAAAACCTTCAAGATTCATCCTAATATTTCGCAATACATCTATCTATAGAATAAATATGAACTCATATGTGCAATAAATGGAACTACTTATGTCACAGAAAATAATTCAAACACAGATACATCATGTGGAACTCATGAACCATAAATAATTACTGTAAGGATACAATGTGTAAGGATAAACACATAAAGACACAACATATTTTGAAATTTTGGATCCTTCTTCATATATTAACTTCATATATTTCTCCATTAAAAAATCAAATATATGCAATAGCACTCTATTAAAGACTCCTGGCTCTAGACTCAAGTCATAGAGCTCTAACTCCCAAAAAGGTCTACAAATTTACATTACAGACTCAAAACTATGACTTCCCAATAGTATACAATAACTATGACCAAAAACTTACACTTGTGATACCAATCAACTGGGCTAACAACCCTTTTACAATTATATTCATCCCTATATATAATTTAAGTCATGTCTTCTAGCTTTGGCTTTCACACTTTCTTGTTCTGTTGCAACCACTTTTGCTTTGCTAGCATTGTGTTGTCCTTTTCGCACTTGATTTCTGTTGCTTTATCTTTCTCTATTGTCCATCTTCTTTTGAATCATGTGCATCTCATATTAGGACAAAAATGGGACTATAGTCCTTCTTGTGCAACTCCTTATCCAAAAACAAAGGACCCAACTGATTCCATGAGAGAGGGGGATTAAGGGGCTAATTCATTTTATCATATTTTATTTACCGAGAATTGTTTTAATGGAGAGAAGTGGTTACATGTGCTTCTTGGGGAAAGGCCATGTGGTTCTTGATTTTCAAGTAAATACATAAACCCATTTTTGGGATGTTTAGGGGATTCATTCATTGTTCATTGTTCATACTCTTGATTCTATTATTTCCATTTCACACTTTCTCTCATTCATTATTTCTCATTCGTCCTTGATATTGGTGGGGGGGAAAGGAAAAATGTTTTTTGGGGAGAGAAACCATTGTTGGTTGGTTGTAGTGATTACTGGTGTATTCCAGCCATGAATTAATGCATACATGCTTGAGATACATTGGAATGTACTAAATTGTATTCAAAGTTGCAAGTCCTTTGAGTCCCAACGTGGAGATTCTTGACTAGATGCATTGGGGCCCTGGAAGGAGGTGGAAAAACTAAGGGATTGCATGGCATATAAGGGGGTCCATTCTATTGGGTTGTGTAGGCTAGAGAGAAGAGAGATGTTGTAATTTTGATTGTTGTTTGTTGAGGAACCTGTGAGATCTTGAGTGATGACTAGTTTGGGAAGCTGAGTGACACCCTGGAGATTTCCTTGTAGATTCATAGCCCTGGCTTGGGGGTGACATTGCTATTGATACTTGGAACAACAATGTCTACAGTTGGGTGGAATTTCCTTGGTTTGCAGCCAATTAGTGAACCATTTTGTTAAATATAAGTTCTCTCTATCATGTCTTTTTATGTTGTATATTTATTTCCGCTATGTATTAATCAATATCTATGAGATGTGTATATTTAATGTTCCTGATTGCTAGTTATTTTTGTGAATGGCATGTTTAATTTTATTTTTTATGATGTAGCATGAATATTGATTATTTCATGATCTATTAGTGTTTTTCTTTCATGATTATTTATTAATTAAATGGTATAATATTTCAAAATCAGTTTTGAAGTGAGTTTTTGGAGTAGCATGCTTGATCTGAAAATGATCTTTTAAAGACTATGGTTAAGTTTATGCATGAGTTACTTTACCATTTAGGAATTAAGAGAAGAATCTTAATGAAATAAGTTGAAGCCATATAAGAAGTAAAAACAACAAAACCATAATGTTTGCACCCAATTCGTCACTAGGTGAGCAAATTAAGAGTGCTTACATGCCCAGTTGGGCTCTGCTAGGCATGACAGTTGTGAAAGGAAAGGGTTAGAAAGAGAAACAACAAAGTTATAAACAAAAATCAAACTAAAACTAATTAAAACTAAGAGCATATGAAACAATGAAAAAT
>SNQJ01S0103766.1:25568-50048 GCA_010110895.2 Picea sitchensis
CCATGAATGACTTTTTCTGTTTTGACGATGTGGAGTTCTTGTCGCCACATGCGGACGAAATTTCAGTGATAACACATAACACCAAGATTGATAATGGATTTTGGCATAAGGTTACCTACATCTACAGGCCTTTGTCTTAGTGGGGAAGGCTTCTTATTAATCTTCAATGCTTTAAGAATACAAAATAAAGGCTTACATAACAACTCTTGAAAGCACCTTTCTATTCTGCAACTTCTCGACATAAAAAAACATCACCATTGGTTGTAACAGGTAATTCTGATACTTTTGAGCATGAACTCAACTATGCTTAGCTCGACATCTTGGGCTATGGAGGCACTTTTATGTTCGACTACTTGGATACAAAAATAGAAGCCATATTCAGACTCCCCTCGAAATTATGCAACTTTTGAGTATATAGTCTACTTACTTCTTAACAGGCCCTCGGGACCTCCCCTCAACACAAATACCAATGCGACACCCTGCTAGATCCATACAATCCGTATAGTCTCAAACTACATGCCAAACAAACTCCTTTTTCTCGATTTTCATGCCTAGATAAATAATCCATACTCCACCAAATTTAGTGACAGTTAGCCAAAATTAGTGTCAATTAGCCAAACTTAGCAGGATTTCACTAGATTTGGAGGATTCTTATGAGATTTGGTGGAAACTACCAAAGCTTTTTGACCTTCCAGAAGGTTCCACATGGCGCCTCCTCATTGGACCACATGTCACCTCTTCATTGACCCAAGCCATGTCAGCATGCCATGTCATCCTACCCAATTAGCTACCACGTCATCGTTCGTACAGTGCCATGTCATCATCCATACAGTTCCATGTCATCATCCATACAATGCCATGTCAACATCCGTACAGTGCCACATCATCATCCGTACAGTGCCACATCAACATCCATACAGTTCCACTTCAGCATCCATACTGCCACGTGTCACCCTACCACATCAGCATCCATACTGCCACGTATAACTCTGCCATGTCAACATCTGTACTGTAATGTGTCACTTCTATACAATACCATGTATCTCTTCCATACAGTGCCACATGTCACTTCCATACAAAGCCATGTGTCACTTCCATACCATGCCAACTCAGCCCAAAAATGAAAAATATGATTGACACATGTCAGCTCCTAGTTTTCCCATATCACCCTGCTGACATCATCATGACATACTGCTGACATCATTTGTATGGACTTTGACCAATTGACTTTGACTTTTGACTTTTTGCATGTTTGGGAAAAACTTCAGAATGCGATAACTTTCGCATACAATGTCCATTTTCGGGAAAAAATATATGGATGGAATGGCATGATGAGACCTATGCAATGGTGCTGGTTTCATATGATTATGAGAACTTTGAAATTTTGGCCTTCCTAGATCCATCTTGGATCATTCCTACCCACTAAGACCTTTTGGTCCTCCAAAAGGGTATTAACTAGACATCTAGTGTAGGATAGGCCTCCCCACTTGTCCTTTGTCTTTAATCTCTGTCCTGTGCACCTGTCACATCATAATTAGTTGCATAATAACCCTGAAAAATGAAAGCATATTATTATCCATTTGAACTTTTTCACATCTTACTAAATCCACTACCATCCATGTAGAAAACATTAGCAGCAATAACATAAAAAATATGACTGAAACTGAACCAATATGTTTGATTGTCTTGCATGACATTAACTTATCTTGAAGCAAAGTATGATTGAATTTCCATTCTACAACCATCTCATGTTCATTCTTAAGATCAATTTCTTTACTTGACACAATTATAGGTGTATTTCTTGCATAATTTGCCTTCTTTAATTGTTCCATTGTTAGAAGATATTGATTTCCTTTTATGTGATGAGAATGTACAACATATTCATTGCCTTTGTTAAACACGTGATATTGATTATGTTCCTTGTAGAATATTTCTTTGCAATCATATAAATAAGGGCTTCCTAATACCATTCCACATGTTTCTAGCAACACCACATCACATATTACTTCATTCACATACTCAGATGTAATTTCAAAGTTTATGATACAATGCTTTGTTATGGGAAATTTGTGATCTTTTCTTATCCAATTAAGTGAGTAGGGTTTGTGATGCATCTTAGTGTTTAATCCCAATTTATTAACCACTTCTTCTGAAATTAAGTTATATTGAGATCCACTATATATCAATGTATCGATCTTAGTATGTTTCATAATGACCCTTATATGAAACAATCTACTTCTTGAATCAAAACCATCATCGGTTTTACCTATCAGACCAATTGTTGTAATCTTAGACTCATCACCTGAATGTGATCCCAAGTCTATTGGTCGTGTTGTTGTTGCAATGTTTTTCCTCCCTTTCCTTTATTTGAACCACTTCATTCTTTTCTCTGGGTGCAATTTCCAACAATGCTCATCATCGTGCCCTTCTTTCTTGCAATGCTTGCAAGAGAGATTATCTTCCTTTACTGTCGCTGAATTTTCTTTCTTCCCATTCCCTTTTCATTTTCCATCCTTCTTTGAAGACGATTCCCCTGATACACTAGATCGGGTTTTACCTACTTCAATATATGTTTCTTAGATAGAAGCCACATCAATATTATTAGGTCCAAACATAAATACAATATTATGAATATAAGCAGGAAAACCTCCTATATACTTGAAAAGAGTTTCTTAGGTAGTTAATGGAATATCTAACATCAAAGCCATATTATGAAATTTATTTGTATATTCCTACACCCATTGTCCTTTTCTTAAATTAAGACTTTTCCATTCAATTAAATCCTTTTCCTTATATCCCAAAGGATAGAACTGTTTTCTAAGTGTGGAAATAAAATGATGCCATGATGGAAAAATCTTACCAACTTGTTGAGTTCCATGTTGCATCTTACTTTTCCACCAGATGAGAGTTGTACCTTCAAGACGAAGCGATGCCAATATAGTTTTGGTTGCCTCATCTTTGAATTGTTTCACATTACAATATACTTCCATCTGTCTAACCCAATTATCAATTTTCTCAACATTAACTTCGCCATCATACATATGAAAAACAAATTTTACATCGAGTTTAAGTAATGTCATATTAGGCTTATGTTTATGAGAATTTTTTCTTGAAGAAGTAAGATTTGAACTTGTACTTGAAGAAGAAGAAGATGGAGATGAAGGAGGTGAAGGAGGAGTTTTAGGAGGGTCCTCTGATTCTTCAATTTTAGATTTATTTGAAGATTCCCCTTGAACAGGTCTCTTTCGTTCCAGGTAATCATCATACAACACTTTTACCATCTTCGACATGGAAAAGAAAGTATTTTGAAACTCTTTTTTTTTTTTTGAGAAATTCCTTCTTCCGATGCCATATTCTCACTTTCATATGTCCTCTTTCTTGATCCAATCTATAGATCTCCTTCTACAATATCTCCTTCACCACAACTTATCTTTTCCCTAGTAATCATGCAAAATCAAAAAAACAATTGTCAACCTGCATTGATACCACTTGATCCAAAAATGATCTTTTAAAGACTATGGTTAAGTTTATGCATGAGTTGATTTACCATTTAGGAATTAAGAGAATAAGCTTAATGAAATAGGTTTCATCCATATAAGAAGTAAAAAAAACAAAAACATAACACCAAGATTGATAACGGAGTTTGGAACAAGGTTGCCTATGTCTCCAGGCCTTTGTCTTAGTGGGGAAGGCTTCTTATTAATCATCAACGCTTTAAGAATATAAAAGAAAGGATTACATAACATCTCCTGAAACCACCTTTCTAATATGCAACTTTTTGACAGAAACATACATCACCAATGGTTGGAACAAGTAATTCTAAGACTTTTGAGGAACTTTTTTGTTCAACTACTCGAATGAAAAAAAAAATCCATATTTGAACTCCCCTCGAAATTCTACAACTTTTTAGTATAAAGTGGACCTACTTTTAAAAGGCACTTGGGACCTCCCCTCGGCATGAATCCCAATTCTTCCCTCTGTCAGATCCTTACATTTTGTACAGTCTCAAACTATGTGCCAAAAAATCTCCTTTTTCTCAATTTTTGTGCCCGACTAAATAATCCAGGCTCCGCCAAAATTCGCTATAGTTAGCCAAACTTAGCGATAGTTAGCCAAGATTAGCAAGATTTATCCAAATTTGGAGGATTCTCGTCATATTTGGTGGAAACCTCCAAACCTCTTTGACCTTATAGAAGGTGCTATGTGGTGCCTCCTCTTTGGGCCATGTGTCACCTCGTCATTGGCATGAGCCACGTCAGCATGCCACCTTATCCTACCTAGATAGCTACCATTTCATTGTTCGTACAATGCATGTCATCATCTGTACAATCATGTGTCATTTATGTATGGTGCCATGTGTCACTTCCATACCATGCCAACTTAGCCCAAAAACACCAAAAATGACTAACATGTGTCAACTCCTAGGCCTACCATGCCACCCTCCTAATGTCATCATGACGTACTACTGACATCATCTACCATGTCAGTTGTACGACCTTTGACCTTTGAATTTTTGCCTGTTTGGGAAAAAGTATAGAACATGATAAATTTCGCATACGGTGTCCATTTTTCAAAAAACATATATGGTCGGAATCGACACGACAAGCCCTACACAATGGAGCTGGTTTAATCTAATTATGAGAACTTTGAAATTTTGGCCTTCCTAGATCCATTTTGGATCAGTGCCCGACCTGTGGGTGGTTGGGTATGTTATAGCTGGGGATGTTACAAAGTGGTATCAAATCCAGGTTTTCAACACTTATCTTGGATGGTCCAAGTAACAAAGTGCAGAGTTGAGATTTGTAGAGTAAGCATGCAAACTATTTGATGGAATGTCAGGAAGAGTACATCTACAAATTGTTCGACAAAATTATTATAGTGAAGTTGGAGGAGATTTCATAGGTGTTTTGCATAATTGACCCCAAGAATTAAAATCCCCAAATTAATTGTCAAATCGGACAAATTAGGGCTTGAAAATTGGCCAAATTTCATGTTTACAAAGCACCATGGTGAATTTGGAGAAAAATTTGGCAAGAGCCCCAAATTTTATTGTTAATTTCATGACAAATTCAACCTATGGGAGTCGAATTATAGGCACTGAGGTTGAAATAATTTTTATAGGACCTAAATTATTCATACAAATCTTAATTACAACACTTCAATGGTGACCATGAGAATATTTCTAAAACTTGGCATTTTTGGGTATTTTGGAAAAATTTGAAATTAGGAGAAATTGGAAAAAAATTGGTATTTTTTTGTACATTGATGTCAATATGACATGGGGGACACATGTCATACAAAATGGAATACATATGATGTGTACCACCATGGTGGCACATGTGGAGAATTACCTAGCACCACGATGGTGTCTACCAGTGGAACCCAGATTCTAGATCCATGGAACTAAATTTTTTTTGGGGGGTCCGAGTGGAGTTAGACTAACTCAAGATGGGAGGGGGGGAGAAATGAACATA
This sequence comes from Picea sitchensis, assembly GCA_010110895.2. Classification (NCBI taxonomy): domain Eukaryota; kingdom Viridiplantae; phylum Streptophyta; class Pinopsida; order Pinales; family Pinaceae; genus Picea; species Picea sitchensis. The sequence goes on from SNQJ01S0103766.1 coordinate 31,043, forward strand.
TGTGAGAAATTTCATCTCAGAACTAACCGTGTTTAGGTATTTCGGCCTCTCCCCACTGTGTTAACATTCGATGGGGAAAGGGGGGATGAAATGTGATGTGGATCGTCAACCTTGTTGGTGCCCATCAAACGACGACCGCTGGATTGTAACGACGTTGATCTGAAAAGATCTTTTACATGACTATGGTTGAGTTATTAAGCATGTTTTGATTAACTAATTAGGAATATTAAAGAAAGAGGAAGAATTATGAAGTAATTATAAAAACCATATACATATATGAATATCTTAAATAAAGAATAAACAACAACAAACCATATACACCAATGTGATAACAGAGTTTGGAAATATCGCCTGTGTCTCTAGGCCTTTGTCTCAATGGGATTTGCTTATTTTTTTTACAATATTTATAAGTGCATCATGATAGTGCCAAAATTTTAAAAAAATGAGTTGTTTGTGTTCTACCAGATCTCATGAACCCATCAAAACTGATGGCACCCAAATCGAATGAACAAGGCTCCCAAAAATGGCCCTCAAAGGTGTGCTTCTCAATAGCTTCCCTGCATGACAATGGCTTTGGCCCAACAATATGGTAGCATAAAACTATTATGAACCTCCTTCCCATGGCCTCAATAAGTCCTGGTTTATATAGATCTGAAGTTGGTAACCATCTCCCAATTTCCTCCCAATATCTGGCCTGAAAAAGGGCCCAATATCCCCCAATATTAACCAAAATTTCCAAAATCTGCATAAAAATCCATTAAAAATCTTATGCTATAGTTGAAAACCCACTTTATGTCTAAGATTGGGTTCATTCCCTTATGCGCTGGCCCCTAGGAATATGGGATCCCGCCATGTGGCCAGGCTCTCAATTGTTGGTGCGTTGGCCCCCTCCAAACCCATCTCATGGTCCTGTGTTGAATGTGCATGTGGCCATAACCCAACTCTGCGTGTGCCCCTGAACTGGTGTAGCTCTTGTTCATAGGGCATAGTCCATGGAACTAGGGTCATGTACCCAATCTTTATACCCTTCATCATTTATCACTGGGTTACGCCCCCTTGGTCAGCAGGCTAGCTCAACTGACCGGGGGCTAACCCCTTATCCATGCCAACCAACTGTGTAGACCAAGTTACATGGGATTCCACCGAATCAGAGTTGGAATAACTTCACACACTAAACATTTTATATAGTCATGTCACATTTCAAAGGTTACATGGTAATTGTTTACGTTGAGGGCCGGGGCTATCCCCAACCCTTACTCTACCAAACTTACCATATATTTAAACTCAAATATAAAACACACCACATGTGGTTAAGTCACACTTGGTAGGTGGGCTGGTAGCCTAGCCTACACAAGAGCTTGGCACCAAAGGAGGTCCATTGTTTGAACCTCATGGAGACCAAAACCATTTTGTAATGAAACCCAATGATCCAATCCATGGGTGCCAGGTGGCAGCCCATGTCTGGGCCACGTAGCACCCCCTCATTCGTCAATTTCCGATGCCATGTGTCAGTCACCGATTGGAATATCTCTGCCACCTGTCTTCCCTATTAGTGTTGTACCCAACCATGTGTCTCTGTACAGACATGCCATGTGTCTATGTACAATTGTGCCATGTCAGTTGTACGAGTGTGCCATGTGTCACCCTTGTAGTGGTGACACATGTCACCCCCAGATTAGTCCACCTATCATGTCCACATCATCATTCATACTCCTAGTCACCCTACAACATGTCACCTCCATAATCTTCCACATCAACATTGATAGTTCTTGCCACATCAGTTTTACGGACACACAGCCTGTACAGTCATCTTCCACGTGGCATTGTACAAACTGTACGAACTCTACAATCAACATATTTTTTGCCTGTTTGGAAAAAAAACCAGATCGCCATAACTTGAGCATATGAATTTTTTTTAAGCCTGTTCAAGTTGCGATGGGTTTGTATCAATGAGGTCTATGCACACATCGGTTTTGAACCCATTCTAAGAAATTTTATTTTTAGGCCTTTTTGTGCTGCATCAAGCTCCTGGATCCAAATCTAGATCACACCTCCCCACTAAAGAACCTTTTTGTCCCCAAAAGGTTACAAATATGGAATTTGACTGATTACATACTCATAAGGACAGAAAACAAACATGTTGTTGTAAAAAAATGATGTTATAATAGGTCATCATTTCAACATGTGTGATTACATTAATGGAAGCAAAATACAATGATGTTGTGACATCCACTTCTGGAAAAACCAAGTGGCTGGTTTATTTACTTCACAATGTTCCTCTTGCTTCGTTGGTAATCCTTACTCATTCATGAGTACATGTGCAACCCTTTTGTTCTTCTTTGGATGAAGCTTTATATTAAGCTTCCATCAACTAGTATTTTGATGTCCACTCCTGTTGCAATAAGTACAGTGATATTTTTGGCATCCAGAGCTATTTACCCTTCTCTTTCTTCCATTGTGGATTTCAGTATTTATTTTGCGTTTCCTTCCTAGTCGACATAGGTTTCCTATACAAAGTTTGTCTCTTTCAACACTTGGCAACACAATTCTTGGGTGAATGAAAAAAAGTACATGGATACATATTCCACAATTTTCGGATTACATGATTATGCTTTTTATAATCAAAAAGCAAATTGGTAAAATTATGACCATTATACCTTCCATGCTTATCTTCACTTTTCTTTGGAGATGACTTACATTCACTACCACAATCAAGGAGTGATACGCCATCACCTTTCGTGAAGTGTTCCTGCAATGAATTAAGCTGGCCATTTAAATCATTACTTGCTTCCAATGTTTTGGAACCCATCTTGGAGGATGCTCTAATCTCCACTTTTCCATATCCCAATCCTAAACATCGAGGCCTTTCCACAACCTCAATGGGAATAATGATAACTTGGCCCTCAATTCCAAGTCCCTTTCCTTCATAACCCATCTTTGTTAGAAATCTCAAACCTATACCTCTTGTATGTTTTTCAAATGCACCAAAACCATGTTGATGGGAACAAGGAGAATTTGATTAATGAAATTCACTTCATACCTCATAGATGTGTTTTGAATCAGATGTAGAAATCACTTCCTTCAATCCTTCTTTTCCTTTGTTGTTGTTTGAATCTTTCTCTTGAACCGACCTCTTTCGTTCCAAGTAGTCTTCATACAACACTTTCACCATCTTGGCCATGGTAAACACCGAATTTATAAATTTCTTCTCATCTTGAGAAAGTCCTCCTATAGATTCCATTTTCTCCCTTGAGATGAGCTCTTCCCTGGTTAACATGCAAAACTCAAATTCCAAACGTCGACTAGCTCTGATACCACTTGATCCAAAAAGATCTTCTACACGACTATGGTTGAGTTATTAAGCATCTTTTTATTAACCAATTAGGAATATTAAATAAAGAGGAAGACGTATGAATGAATTATAACAGCAATATAAACATATGTAGATCTGAAATAAAGCATAAAAAACAACAAACCATATATACCAATGTGATAACAAAGTTCAACAATCTCGTCTACGTATTTGATCCTTTGTCTTAGTGGGATTTTCTTATTTCTATTTGAAGCTTTAAAAGTGCATCATGATAGTGACAAAAGGTTACAAAAATGAGATGGTAGTTCTCTACCATATGTCATGAACCCATCAAAATTGATGACACCCAAATCGGATGAACGAGGCTCCCAGAAATGGCCTGCAAAAGTGTGCTCCTCAATAGCTTCCCTGCATGACAATGGCTTTGGCTCAACAATACGGAATCATAAACCTATTATAAACCTCCTTATCATGGCCTCAAGAAGGCCCGGTTTATATATCTCTGAAGTTGGTAACCATCTCCCAACTTCCTCCCAAGATCCGACCTCAAAAAGGGCCCAATATCCCCCAATATTAGCCAAAATCTCCAAAATCTGCATAAAAATTCATTAAAAATATTATGCTATAGTTGAAAAACCACTTTATGTCTGATATTGGACACATCCCCTTAGGTTCTAGCCCCTGGGAATATGGGAGCCCACCATGTGGCCATGCACTCAATTGTTGGTGTGTTTGCCTCCTCCAAACCCGCCTCCTAGTCCTATGTTGAAGGCACATGTGGCCATAACCCAACTCTGCGCATGCCCCCGAACTAGTGTAGCTCCTAGTCATATGGAATATTCCATGGAACCAAGTTACTTACCCACACACGCACCCGATATATTATACCCTTCATCATTTAGCACTGGGTTATGCCCCCTTGGTCGATGGGCTAACTCGACTGACCGAGGGCTAACCCCTTATCCACTCCAACCGATTGCATAGACCGAGTCACATGGTATTCCACCGGATCGGGGTTGGACTAACTTCACCTTCCAAACATTTTATACAGTCAGGTCACATTGCAAAGGTTACATGGTAAGCATTTATGTTGAGGGTTGGGGCTATCCCCAACCCTTACTCTACCGGGCTTACCATAGATTTAAACTCAAATATAAAACACGCCATATGTGGTTAATTCACACCCAGTAGGTGGGTTGGTCACCCGGCCTATGTGAGAGCTTGGTGCCTGAGGAGGTCCAGTGTTCAAACCTCATGGAGACCAAAACCATTTTGCAATGAAACCCAACAATCCAATCCATGGGTGCCACATGGAAGCCCATGTCTGGGCCACGTGGAACCCCCTAATTCGTCAATTTTTGATGCCATGTGTCAATCACTAATCGGACTAGCTCTACCACCCATTTTCCCTATCAACGTTGTACCTTGCCACATGTCATCGTACAAATGTACCACTTTTTCCCCTACAAACGTGCCATGTCAGCTGTATAGGCATGCCACATGTCACCCTTGCAGTGGTGACATGTGTCACCCCCAGATTGGTCCACCTATCATGTCCACGTCAAAATCCATATTCCCTGTCACCCTTCCACATGTCACCTCCAAAAGTTGCCACATCAACACTGACTATGCCTGCCACGTCAGTTGTATGGTCATACATTATGTACAGTTAGTTGTCACGTGGCACTGTACAGACTGTACAGTCAATATGTTTTTTTTTTTCTGTTTGGAAAAACTAACATATCACCATAACTTGAGCATACAATGTTTGTTTGAGCCTGTTCAAGTTTTGTTGGGTTCATATCGACAAGGCCTACGCACATGTCCATTTTGAAGCCATCTGAGAACTTTGTTTTTTAATCCTTTTTGAGCCCCACCAAGCCCCTGGATCCAAGTATGGATCATACGTGCAACTCTAGGAACATAGGTATATGGGTGTGGAGTGGGGCCCACCTATCACTATGACCTAATACGAAGGTTCCACATGGCATCCAAGAGTTGATGGGACCTGGATTATAAAATTAAGTGTGCACCAATGAAGTGAGAAAGAGAGGGAATAAGGAGGTAAAAGACCGACAAAGCAAGGCTAGAGTGGTCGAGATATGACATGGAATCCTTCTAGAGGTTCCAGGTGGACTCGGGTATCACGAAAACATCCCCTTAATCATAAGGTGGATAAAATTAGAAAAATATAATATATTATATAAATTTCTAGATAATTTAGGTCTTTTATAGGTCATCTTTTTGTAGGGCATATTTTAGACCATAAACAATGTTTTTAGCTACTCAAAAACCATGGAAATCGAGTGTACCAAGGTATACTATGTTTCTATATCTCAAATGAAATATCTTGAAGAGGGATTTATAATGATATAAACCATTCGTCAAACAAATATTTAATGAGGAAGTTAGAGGCTAAACAATGAGGGGTAAATTTTAAGACCCAACTAACTTCTGAGGGCCATAAGTTCTTGCTCCGAAATTTGATTGGGGAACATGATTAGTCAATGGAAATGTATTAAACCATATATAATATCCATGGAGCCAAATTAAAATTATGGTCACATTAAATGTATGCAGGAGGGCATAGAAAGTGCATGTAGCATTTAAGGCCAAAAATATTGTTTGGCCTTAAACTTCAACAAGTTGTGTCTAGCAACCCAAAACCCAGATATAGGTGAAACCTAAACATATTGTCCATTTTATGTTTATGAAGGAACCCAGTTGGGATCATGAAAAAATTCCAAAAGAGAAGGTACAAATATGCATAAATATATTTTAGATTTGCACCTGGTTGAGGTGTGAACAAAAGGAATTAATGGGTAATATTCAAATGACTATAACTTTCTACTCAAAACTCAAAATTGAGCAAGAAAATAGTCATTGGAAAGGTATTGGATAGAGGATCCAATGTGATCACTCATAATTGTGAGATTAGCAACAATATTGAAATGAAGTTAGAAATAATAATTCTAGTGACGATAATGAGGGAAAACTTGTGCATAAGTTACCAGAATTGTATATTGTGGTTGTATGCTTGTTTTAACCAAAATTTTTAGAATTGTTATATTATATAATAAATGTGTTGTGAGCAAAGATTAAGTTTGATGATAAAACATAGAAAATTGTATTTAACAAAGTGGTATCTTCAGGTATGAGGAACAAGGAAGGGTCAAATGTTCAAATCGTGGAATTATTTCTTGAAGAAGCTACCGATTGAAGATGTCTATACTTAGAGAGTAATATAGAAGAATTTAAATGGAACTCTAATTTGGAAAAGAAAATCTAGATTAAAAATATGCATATCAGATGTAGATTCTAAGTAATAAAACCCATCTATAGTTTATGCTAATTCATGTACAATGGTACAAGTGGAGATGCAAAGCATGGGTTCATGAAAGGTGGGTTATATAATGGGTAAAAGGATTTGAATTGGTTAAAGATGAATGTAGACATTCAGGAAAGAATGTTATGTCAAGGATACCCTCATGATGACCAAACTCCAGGCATGAATAATATTGAGATATGAATTTCATTGCAACCATGAAGGCTTGAGAAGCCAATAAGATAGGAATTTATGTGTAAAGGAAACTACTACAAGAAAACCATTGATGTTAATTAAAGGGGAATCAGGGTGTTAAAGTAAAGTATGTATCAATTGAAGTATAGAAAATCCATTCACCTTAAAGGGTTCCAAGTTGTAGATAGAGTAATACATTGTGGCCATATCTATTATAAAAGGAATTGATTATCAAAATGATAAGCATTTAGATACAGAGAGAAGCTTAATGTATGCATGGAGATAGAGTGCATCATCTTCGGGGTTTGGCTATGAAATTATGGAGTAGTGCTTACCTAATGGTTATTAGAGTGTGCATTGGAAGCATGGTATGAAGGTCACCACTTCATAAGTGAAGAAATGAAGTTGCATACAAGTGAAAAGGTTCCAACATACATATAAATCCATACATTATGTGCAGATTGGATCCAAAAGAATGTAATCAGGTTTCAAGAAGGGTTTTCCATTAAGAGAAGAAATATTATAAGGTGGAGTCCCTTGAACATCTTAAGTTAACAGAAAAATAAATAATGAGGTTCATGTCAAGTTAATAAGGGTGCATGGAAACACTTCATGAGGGATGACAACAACAGAAGAGGAGTGTTGATGTATTCCAAAAGTATTGAAGGTAATTCCAAAGTATCATGGAGATATCGAGTCAAGAGGAATGTAAATAGGAAAAAGAAGTTCCAGAAGGGAAATCAATAAGGGACCATGAACAAGGATGATTTTAAGGATGGAAATATATATTAACATGTAGAAACATGGCCTAATCTTACTAGTCCTTAATATGAAAAATGTAAAATGTTTGGCAATAGTTTTGTAAAAATATTCAAATTTAAAAGGATTTTATATATTTTCTATAAAAAATTTGCGATTGTTAAGGTAAATTATTTTTATTCAATGGATTTTGGGTGAATCCGTTTTAGAAAAAATGCAAATTAGCGAATCGTTTTTCGGGAAAAAACATGAAAAATTAGCCCATTTGTGAAATTTAGCCCCTAAAATAATCTATGAGGTCCATGAAAAAGAAAATAGTCTATGCTTGGTATAGAATGAAGGATATATGGTACCTGGAAAGTATCCACATCAAGTGGAAAAGATCCATGGGATAAATTCTATGGGTTGGAAGTATCACTGGAATTTATGATGGCAATTAAAAGTAGTGTTAATTACTTCCATTCGATTCTATGCAGCTAGAGAAGAAGACATATGTGCATCATTATGACATGATGGAAGTTGACTATGCATGTCAAGTTGAATCCAAATGGGTCAAGAAAATAGAAAAGAATTTTTCAAGAAACTACAAGTGTTGAAGTGTTGAATCAAGGAAAGGATGAATCTGTTTTGTCCAGAAATTGAGAAATACTAAAATCTAATATCAACATAGTATTTGGCTGGAAATACAAAAACTATCCAAGAGTGATTGGGCTAGAAAATTACTCAAGGAAGAACCAAGCATGTACAATGATTTCAACAAGAGTATAAAGGGATAACAGAACTCAATAATACTTGAGATAGCAAATAACAACAAGGAAAAGTGGTACAACAAGAAAGAGGTTGTTGCATTTACTATAGAAACAATTATATTATGGCTTGTTGGACAAACATATATAGTACAGGAAAATGGAATGCATATGCATTTATGAGCATGCTAGTGATGTAGTATTAATGCATATAGATATGTTGTAATGAATGTAGATTTTTTAGTATCTATATAACATGATGATGAATAGAAGTAGTCTATTGTTATATATACGATTATGGAAGTTTCTAATGACAATTTTTGTGCCAAGAAAGAAATAACTATCGCATGGCTGAAAGTGTTAAAATATTCAATGTGCTCGTTTCAACATAGACAATATCACAATATTGTCACCCAACCATAGGCACACAACCACCCCCTAGAACCACAACCTTTGAGAGATAGAATGGCTTTGGAAGCAACACTAGACCCAACATATAACCAAGATATAATGCACATTTATCCAAATATAGCGCATCAAGAAGAAAGTCCCAAAACCACAGACCAAGACCAATACCCAACTGTAATCATTGCAACTGCACTCTTCCTCTAGACTTGCACACCACTTGATTTGACTATGAATGTGTGTACACTTAAACTCTAGCGCTCTCTATTTTGAGTGCTCTTTGTCACCTATCTAGGCTGACTTATCTTTCTAGAGGCTAATACTTTAATATTAATTCTTATATTGAGCCAACTTGTCTTCTAGGGATTTTACACATCTATTTAGTTTTTCTCTAGCTTCTGGAATATTCTAATCTAGTCATAGGTTACACATGGAGGTTGATACCTCCCAAAAATACCATAACATCAACACTCCCTTCTATCTAGGGAGGTATTAACAAGTAGTATCATCATGGCCACACAGGCTATCTCATAATCACACAAATCAAGTCATGAGCAACATCACCATTATCGGTATCATCTGATAGCATTCTGGTATAAAAAATATATCGTCAACTACATCATCTCTTGACGCCATACTCCATATGATTAATTAGGCATGATGATGAATAATTCATGTGCTGGACTCAATGCACTGAACATAGTGTCTCGCATAAGTCACTCACTCAACATAGTGATACATGGACCATTCTTCTAATTTGGACATACGTCCTAGAATAATGACTATCCCAACATATGTTGAATCCATCCATTGTATCATCTCTAAGATGTATTAGCATGATGCGAATTCATCATATCTAAGTTGTACTAGAATGATTTGGAGTATCATCTACATCATCTCTAATCCATACTAGCATGGTGTCAATGAACCATCTCTAAGTTGTATTGGCACGATGTAGATCTATGTCTTTGCATCATCTCTAAGACTTATTAGCATGGTGTTAATGCACCATCTCTAAGTTGTACTAGCATGATGTGAGTCATATGAATCATCTCTAAACTATACTAGCATGATGCTACTGCATCATATCTAAGCTGCACTAGCATGATGCGACTCAGACATATGCATCATCTCTAAGTTGTACTAGCATGATGTTAATGCATCATATCTAAGTTGTACTAGCATGATGTGTCTCAAGAAATCTATATCATATCTACGTTGTAGTAGCATGATGTTGAAGCATCATATATAAGCTATACTAACATGATACAGATCAAMAATCTATCAACCTGGACCATTCTCCATAGGAATAATGGTTATCCACCAACAAAGTGACTATCYATGATKCCATATGTCAACACTCCCTCCCAACCAAGTCATCTCCTCCCTCTCAACCAATGGAGCAATATCCATGAGTCCCATCTTGTCCCTAAAGTATGCAAACTTTATCTTGGACAGAGGCTTCGTCAAAATATCAGTTGTCTTCTCATCGGTGAATATGTACTAGATAATCACTTCTCCCTTATGGACTTTATCATGGAGAAAATAATACTTTATATCAATGTGATTCAACCTATCATGGAACACAGGGTTCTTTGAAATCTTCACACAACTTTTATTATTACAATATATCACAGTCTAATCCAACACCCAATAAAATAGTCTAGAAACTAGCTTACGGATTCATAGTGCTTCCATAGACACATCACAAGATGCAATATACTCTTCTTCTGCAGTGATGAGTGCCACATAATTTTGTTTCTTGCTAGCCCATGATATCATAGTAGAGACCAAATTGAAACATACACCAAAAGTACTCTTTCTATCATTTGCACTCCCTTCCCAATCTGAATCAGTAAATCCATGTAGTTGTACATCACTATTTGAGGAATATCTCAAATCATGATTTAGCATCCCACAAAGATATCTCAAAAATTTCCTTTGCAACTATCCAATTCTCATGTCTATGTTCCACCTAAAACTAGCTCAACGTGTTCACAACAAAGCAAATTTCCAACCGAGTATTAACCAAATACATCAATGAGCCAATCAAATGTTGGTACAGGGATGGATCTATTGGATCAAAATTAGAGTCTCTCAACTTCCTCATATCTGTCACCATGGGAGTTGCCATGGATTTTCAATCCATCATCCCAAATTTTTGAAGGATCTTTACAACACACTTCCCTTGCCTTAGGAATATTTCACCATGCTTCTGCCATACTTCTAGTCCCAAATAATAATGCATGAGACCAAGATCCTTCATATCGAATTCAAAGGCTAGATACTTCTTACACTGAATAATGAGAGGCTCTGCATATGTTAAAAAAAAATCATTAACATATAGTAGTAGGATCATAGGTGCATCATTCACAACCTTGTAATAAAGGTTTGGATAAACTTAGCTCTTGGAAATCCAATTCTAATCAAGTAACTGTCAATTAATGCATACCAAACTCTTGGATCTTGCTTGAGTCCATGCAAGGTCTTCTTTAATTTTCATACATGGGTTTCTCTCAGTTGTACCTTAAAACATTGAGGTTTATATATGTACACTTCTTACTCAACTACTACATTGAGAAAAGTGATATTTACACCCATCTGATGTAAAATCCAACCCATGGATGCTCCAAGAGATATTATGGTTCTAATAGAGGTGTATCTGACAACTGGAGAAAACATCTCATCACATTCTTCTCCCTCCTGCTGGGAGAACCCTATAGCCATGAATCTTTATTTGTATTTATTGATACTCCCATCTACTGTATGGTTTATCTTGTAAACCCATTTTGAAGTTACTAAAGACTTTCCTTCATGTCTAGGCAGACTTTCCCATACATCATTTTTCATGATGGATTGATATTATTCCATCACATATTCCGTCCATTGTTTCTTCTTGACTGCTTCTTCAAAGGTGGAAGATTATGCATTGAGAAGACTTTTCATGAGTGGCACATAACTACATAATATTTTGGTCCTCTTACTTTCCTTGAATGTTCCACTAGGAGATTTATGTCTTTCTTCTTCCTGTAAGGTGGATTCTAGCCATGCTAATCATTTTCTACTTTTGGGTACAAAAACTGGTTCTACAGGTTCAAGTGGTTGGTCTGGTTCTTCAATGGGATGTTATGGAGAAAATGTACTTACTTCCTTGGTATCTTCATCTTCTTCTTCATCATTGGATTCCATGAAATAATATATAGATTACTTGAAGGTAAAATTCTCATCAAAAGTTACGTCCCTTCTGATTTTAACCTTCTTTTGACCTGGGACATAGATTCTATAAGCTTTTGATGTCTCACTATATCCAATGAATATTCCCTTCTTTCCTTACGGTTTCAATTTCTTCCTTTTGTCCTTGGGAACATGGATATAGACAAGACAAACAAAGATCCTTAACTTTTCTACACTTGGATTCTTTCCAAAGGAATATTCTTCTGGAGTCATGTTCTTCAATATCTGATGAGGAATTCCATTCTGAATATATACGGTTTTCATAGTTTCTTCTCCACATAAAAACATGGATTGATTCTGGTCATTCATAATTTCCTTAACAAATTCTTCAATGGAACAATTCTTTCTTTTTGCCACACCATTCTATTGAGGATTATGTGGGACAATTATCTCCCTCCTAATCTTGGATACTTTACAAAATGAAATGAGTTCCTTGGAGGTGTATTCTTCTCCATTATCAGATCTTATTGTCTTGATCTTCTTATTTGTCAAGTTTTGCACTTCAACTTTGAATTCTTGGAACTTTTCAAATACTTCATCTTTCGTCTTTATCAAGTACATCCAAGTATTTATGGAGAAATCATCTATGAATTTCACATAGTAAAGAGATCCTCCTAGAGACTTCACTAGCATAGGACCACATACATTTGAGTGTATCAAATCCAATATCTCCTTGGATCTATTCTCACCACTTGGGAATGAATTATTAATATTTTTCCCTAGTGCGCATCCTCTTCAAACACCTTCATTTGATGATTGTAGTTATGGTATGCCTACAACCATCTATTTTAGAGATAGAAATACTTGATAAAAAAGGTGAGCATACCTTCTATGCCATAACTCCCTAGGAGTGAGTTCATCATGTATAAGAGCTTGAGAATTCTGACTTAGGATTTTATACTATCTTCCTTCATGAATTCCAATGAATCTAGCATCTTTTATTTTTGAATCTTCAGACCATAAAAGGACTTTACCATGGACAAAGGTTATTCTATCTCCTTTTTCTTCGAAGAAAGAAATAGATACTAAATTCGTTTTCAAACTAGGAACATATAAAACATTGTTACCTGATTCCCTTTTGATAAAATATTTTCCAATTCCCTTGATTGAATAAGAGTTATTGTCTCCAAGTTCCAGTTTATGAGAGGTTTCCTTTTCCTTCATACTTGAGATATTTTCATGATCACTAGTCATATGTCTTGAAGCTCCACTATCGATCAACCACATTTCATCTTCAAGAGATCCTGTAAGAGATGATTATTAGAAGAAATAAATTTCCTCATGCTTGGATTTCGTTGAAGGTTCTTCATCACTGGAAGATGAGGCTTGTTGTCTTTCCTTTCTCTTCCTTGCTAGTTTAGGACAATCCTTTTTGTAGTGGCCATATTCATGGTATCCATAACATTGTACATTTGACATATCTCTCTTATGATTGATTTTATTTCCTGATCCAAATATATTCTCATCTCCATGTCTCTTAAACTGTGTTGCATAGGATTGATCATCCCTCTTCCTTTTGAGATATTCCCTTTGAGTTGATCCTTGTCTGTTCTTGTGCACAACAAGTCCAAATTTCTTCAAGCGTTGGAAAATCCTTCCTTGTGTTCATGCTTGTACCAAATGCATCCTATGATCTAGAAAGACCGTTAAGTGATATATTCACAATTTCCTTCTCTTGAATAACTTGTAGTTGATATCTCAACTGAGAAATCCTCACAAAGTATAAGGCTATAGTGTCATCCTTAGTCATCTTTGTGTTACGAAGCTCATTCTTCAGACTCATCACTTGTCCAATATTACAAAAAAAAGTTAGTTAGGGCATCATACATATTCTTGGATTAGTTAAGATCATATATGTAGGGTATCATGTGATCTTTGAAGGAGTCCACAATGATACTCATAGCATTGATGTCACTGTCATTGAACTTCTCAATTGCTACAATGTTTTGAGGTTCATTTTATTTTCCTACTTCAATCTATGGTTCCACGATATTTCCCTTCACGATATCTATAACTTTGTTCTTGGAAAGGATGAGGTCAGTCCTTGTCTTCCATGGTATGAAGTTTGAAGATCCTTCTAGCTTGTTTTTTTTCTTCATGGAGTAAGTCATGAGTGCCTTTGGCTTTGACTTTGATTGAAAAATTCAACCTTGATGTTTTTACTAACTGAAGGTACCAAGTTGTACGCTAGGCTAAGGTGCACTAGAATGTCTAAGAAATATTCCAAACATCTTAATTGAAGTTCCTAGAGATTTAGTTTAGGTTTTGTTGGAGCTACAAATTTAGAAACCCTAGTTGCAGTTGCAACTGCAGCCACAACGAGCTTACCAAGGTACTATCGATATACCTTCTAGTGGATAGATTGTCTAAAGGTAGTGTGGGCCCATAACTTGTTAAAATATTTGATGTGCTCATTTCATCATAGACAATATCACAATATTGTCACCCAATCATAGGCACATAGCCACCCTCGAGCACCATAAACTTTGATAGTTAGAATGATTACAGAAGAAGCATTAGACCCAACAGATAACCAAGATATAACAGACCTTTCTCCAAAGATGTCACACCAAGCAGAAAGTCCAAAAACCACATCCCAAGACCAATACCCAACTGTAGTCATTGCAACTGCACTCATCCTCCAGACTTGCGCACCACTGGAATTGAGTGTGAGCATGTGTAGAAATGAAATCTAGCGCACTCTATTTATAGTGATGTTTTTCACATGTCTAGGATGACTTCTCTTTCTAGAGGATAATACTTTAATATTATTTTTTTTACTAATATGATTTGTCTTCTGGGGTTTTTACACATCTATTTAGGGTTTCTCTAGCTTCTGGAATATTCTAATCTAGTCATAGGTTACACATGGAGGTTGATACCTCCCGCAGCTACCATAATATCAACAAAAAATGTTGTTGATAAGGTTGATACATATGGAAGACATCCATATGAAGGAAGCTCGTACTAATAACAAATAGCCATGTAGCATTATTTTTTTTTAATGACAACTATGTAGGTATGAATTTTATGTATTTATATTGCATAATTGCTGAAAAAAATTTAGGTAAGAATTCCTTAACTAAAGTTTATTATACAAAATTACATTATTTCATAATTTGAATGCATTAATGGAAACAAAATACCACTAGGTGTGGTAAAGGCTGGAGGCTCATAATAATTATAAAATCTTCTTAGATTTTGAATGCATACACGTGACGTAATAACATATTATGGATTTATTGGTTATGTGATAATAACCAAAGAAATAAAGGGTATGGAGGTAAGAATTCTAACTAAAGTTTATTATACAAAATTACATTATTTCATAATTTGAATGCATTAATGGAAACAAAATACCACTAGGTGTGGTAAATGCCGGAGGTTCATAATTATAAAAGTTTCTTAGATTTTGAATGCATACACTCTGACTTAATAACATATATTATGGATTTATTGGTTATGTGATAATAACCAAAGAAATAAAGGGTATGGCATTGTTATAGGAATGAATGCCGGAATCTAGTCATGTATGAGTCTATGCCATGGCTAGATATGGTCAGGCTTTAGTTCCACACAAGTATTCAAGGAAAATTCCTACTTTAGCCAAGGTTTGGATCAAACCTTTTTTCTAACATAAAGAGCACCATGGAATTCTATTCTTGGTATAGTATTTGGGTCGAAAAGGAAGACATCCAAATAATTGATCAAGCAATAAGAAGTGTATGGATGATGTGTCAGGGCATTGGCCAGACCTTCCAATTCACCATGGTGGGAAACATGACTTAGATAAATGGCATCATGAAATAAATACAAAGGTCCATTGAATATATATGTATGGTGAATTGCACTCATGCATAGTGTGTAAGTGGTAGAGTTGCGCTCATACAATATTGAGTTGTTTATGCTTGAATGAAATTGTTGATCGCATGCATGTATATAATATATGTAATGGAAATGAATTTCGCTAGCATATGAAATGCTACAATTATCACTAACTCATGGATTTGAGAACAATTCGGGGTTTAGACATTGCAACAAGAAAGTTTCAAGTCAAGTAGTCACATGAACATTGTCTGTAAATATTTTTTGTTCTTGAAATAGAGTAATTAGAATAATGACATTGCAAGAATGAAAATCTTGATGGTTAAAAATTCATATGTAGAGAATTATAATTTTATTTTATTTAATAAATTTTTTGATAACTATGATTGAATTGTTAAGTGCAAACAATTCTAATATCACTTTGTGAGATTTTGTACATTTGTAATGAAAGTATATTTCACAATAAATACTAATGATATGCTTGGTTGATTTCAAGAAGGAAGTATTATAGGGAAAAGTGGTCTCCAATATGGTGCTTCAGGAAGCCATAGGGAAATTGTATCCTACTATAGAAACAACCAAGAAATGAAACAACCAAGAAATTATGAGATGGTATCTCATACATGGGGAAATTTTTTGAATTTCTTTATGAAATAAAATTGAATTTATACATGAATTCATTATGATATTATCTCATGTAGAATATATGTGTGTGACACAGATGAGATAGTATTTATAAACGATTGGGAAGAAAATATACCATTAGAGACATTAGGGCGCTATAAATGTAGAACCTTGGTGGGGTTCTCGTCATGAGATGAAACTCTCCCTATGTGTGAAATCCTTGTCAAGATGGATCGTTGAAGGACTTTGTAAAAATGAAAGGATTCCTAAGCCTGGAAAGGTGAGTGCGGAAAGGAAGAGGCAACTCAAGAATGCTATAGTGGGATAATTTCTTTCTTGAAGAAACTTTTTGGAATAGAGAAAAGGACTTTCAACTGAAGTATGAAGACATGAATATGGGGCTTGAAAATAAGAACACTAGAAGGATAACATGCTTCAATAGCAAAGGCATAGAGATTTTTGAAGAATTTGAATTGTACATTGTATATAATGCACTAAGAAAATTGCATAAATAAGGGGGAGGGGAATGTAATACCCCATGTCTATCCCCAATTGTAAATCTAAATATGTTTTATAGGATGGTAAGCTAGGTTATTATAGGCCAACATTCTTATGTGATTATTAGGCTGGAGAGCCTAGATGCTAAAGGCTAGTAAGCCTATTATTATAATATGTAAACACTCATATTATTAATAAAGTACATCACTATTACATACTGACCAAACAAAAGATATGGGGGGGATAAATTCCACTAGAAAGGGTAAGGGGGAAAAGAGTCTAGGAAAAGGATAATCTAAGGGGGCTTAATACAAATGGAATATTATATTAATATTCATTAAAGATAAATTTATGGATATGAACATATCCTAATTTTCTTAAGTGGGGAAAAGTCAATTCCTTGAGTGTCATGTGTCATAAAAGGCACATGAATATATAAGAGGGAKATTTAGTGTAATTCCCATCATTGTTTCATCATTATTCCATGTTTTCTATCCTCCATACCTGAAAGGGGTACTAGGTATTCATACCTGAATTGAGCAAGACTGGGAGAATTTTATGGGTACAAATGGAATGAAGAAATAGGTTGCCATGCCTCTATGCTGAAGAGGCAGGTTGTTAGGACCGTATGTTGAAGAGGCAGGTTGTGAGACCCTTATCCTGAAGAAGCGGGTTGTCAGACCCATGAGTAGTTTCTCTGGTGCACTGGGAAATAACTATAGGGACATGAGACTTCATGTCTAGCATGTTGTTGAATTCCTCCGTAATGGGTATCCCCTTCGTTACGGAGGAATTTGGCGCGGAGTGTGCATGCAGAGGCATTGTGAATATTTCATGCACAAGGAGAACAGGTACTATAAGAATGATGAACAAAGAAGAGATGGGGTTGCTGTCATGGTGGAGGATTCAAGTGTGAGCAAGGAGGCAGAGCACAGGAGTAGAGATGTATGGTAGAGGAAGGTTGCATCAAAGGGATATGGTGCATAGAGTATAAAAGGTTGAAGAACAAAAAGTGAAAATGGCATGCAGAAGAAACTAATGCAGACAGGGCAGAGCAACGTAACAGAACAACAACAGGGATGGTAAGCCATTGAATTATTTTATATCACTGTAGAGTTTCATTAACAAAGAATTTATTAATCAGGGTGGTTGGGAGGTGCTAGGGAGGATTGGTCTCCTCAAAGGTTCAAGTGGGTGCTTGAACATAGGGAGTTGGTGCTTCCTTCTAGTTGGTGCTAGAGAAACCAGGGAGTTGGTGCTTCCTTCTAGTTGGTGTTAGAGAAACCAAGGGGTTGTTGCTTCCTTCTAGTGGGTGCTAGATAAAACAGATAGTCAGTGCTCTCAGCAAGTTGCAGCTTGCAAAAACAGAGGTTGTAGCCTCACAGTGAGTTGGTGCTCATATGTATGATAATGTAAAGAATGTAGATAATACTTATCATATAAAGAAAAGGAGGTTTTTACCCTGTATGGGTTTCCTCAGGAGCTATCTGTCTCTGTCTTTCTCATATATGTGACTGATGTTGAATGTGCCTTTGTTTATTTCACTGCGTTATTGTGATCATCATTGAGTGCCTTGTAAAGATTTTAAAAGAAGCATAATTGTTTAAGCACACTAACAACTGATTCACCCCCCCTCTCAGTTGTCCAACAATTGGTATCAGAGATGGCCCCTTTTATCTAACAGTAGATCCTAGAGCTTAAACATGTAAATCCATGAAGGAAATTCAACCAATAAGGCCCCTCTATTCAATGGAACAAACTTTGCCTTCTGGAAAGTTAGAATGAGAACCTACATAATGGAATTAGGTGCAGATGTTTGGGATGTGGTAGATACTGGGTATGTAAAGCCAGTTGTGCTAGATAATAAGGATGACAAACTAGAATTTAGCTTCAACGCTAAGGCTATGAATGTTATCTTGAGTGGGCTTGCAGAAGCATAATTCGTAAAAGTTATGCACCTAGAAACTGCCAAAGAAATGTGGGACAAACTCATTAGCAGTTATGAGGGTAATGAGAAGGTAAAGGATGAAAAGCTTCAAACCTACAGAATATAGTTTGAACAACTGAAGATGAAGGAAGATG
>SNQJ01S0103766.1:52657-76861 GCA_010110895.2 Picea sitchensis
TTTCTCCTCAACCCGTAGGATCCACGTGACGTGCCACATACCACTAGAAACAACATGATGTATACTATCCATTCATGGGTGTTGTATATGCATGTGCATTTTCCTTCATGTTCAAATACCTTTATCAATATTGCAGTCCAAAACCCATGACTAGGGTTGACATCAATGACAACAACCAATCTTCCAACATCATACTCACCACAATTACTGATAGGGAAACATTTGTCAATACCTCGTCCAAGAACATAAAAAAACACTCGTGTACCATGTGCACCTTTTCATAGGAACGTACACAACCCTTACTGTATAGAAACACACATCTATAGTCTCATCGATGATCTGGCTCAATCCCCAATTTTTATGTTAGTGTTAGAGGTTCTCCAAAAATTCCCTTCACAAAAAAGGACTTTGTTTAATAATTGGGGCATTTAACCCATCAGACACTCATCTGATCACTTTTTATTTGGATAATGTCAAACCACACCTTCCCTCATTGGTCGTTTTCCAAATCTTGTCCAAAATATGAAACAAAATTATACATCAATGTATCATCGATGAAGGGGAATCTACATTTATTATGTCCAAAACTGTATGGAAAAAACTTGGATCTCCTGAATTCATCCATTCATCCATTACTCTTCAATCATATGATGCTCTTCCATCACACCCTGAAATCCTATACTAGAATGTGCCAGTTGAACTAGGGGGGAAAATGATTATCATCGACATCGAAGCCATTGATGCCCAAATGGATTACAAAATCCTCTCTGGATGAAACTATATGTACCACATGAAGTTCATTTCCTCTTCTGTATTTCACACCATGCTCTTCCCTAACAATTGGAAGATCATCACCATTGACCAATTAACACACTATGAATCCAATAAGTCATGTCACATAGACAACATCCTCCCTCTCATACAAGCTAGCGCTAGCCTCTCGCTTATCATCAAATTTGTATCGAGAATATTTCAAGATCCATCACTTATGGGTTCTTACAAGGGGCATCCCCTCTTACTCTCCCACTTTCAAAAACCTCTCAAGTCTATGCATTCATGTTAGATGGTGTGGAGATCCCATATGCTCCTCCTCTTGAAGGATTCATACCCTTGTTCTTCATGGTGGCATCTATTCCAAAAAAAATACTTCAGGGGATTACTTCATAGTATCCAACAAAAGAATCACCCTTCCAAGCCACCCCGATGATGATTGAGAAAATTCTTTTTTGGAAAATAGTTCCTCGGGTTCTAACCCAAATAAAATTCTTTTACCCACCACCAAAATATCTCAACATATTAGGTTGTCGCTACTCTTACCTTGAAAAATATGGTTCTTTCCATCCTAGTTTGGTATCTCACCCCACCATATATGGTACTAGTCCCATCAATTCCACCTCAACCAAATGTTTTTCCCACACAAGAGATGGTTCAAATGCCAACTCTTCCAATTGGTTACACAATCCAGGGAAATGATACCACCACTGGGGGCACTAGTACCAAGAAAAGAGGCACCAAGAAGAAAAAGGAGTCCACCCTTCCCTCCCAACCTATAATACAACCACCATGCACACTTTGTGAAATAGTTGGACACCCAATAAATATCTGCACTACTTTTCTAGAATTATGCAATATAATTTATCTCCCCATGGAAGAGCCCTTAGTTCCTATTCCAATAGCAACACCCATAACCATGAAACCTACATCATATCGACAGAAAGGTCTTCGTACCAAATTTTCATGGTCCATATGTTGATAGTATGTCCACTATACCCATCATTGTCCACCCCTCCCTTCGTTCCAGGAAACCCTGTAAGATTTTTGACAAAAAACCTTGCATGGGCCCTCTCAAGAACGCTCCACTGCTTCTAACAACACTGGAATCCATTACATCTCCATGCCAATTGATGAATGAATGAGATTCCATTGCACATTATGTAATCAGCTAGACCATTTTACATATATATTCCCTCTTATTATTGATTCCAGGTCTTGACACATGGTCCCTCTTCCACATTCTCAAACACTAGTTCAAACCCCCCTTGACCCAACTTTGGAAGTACCTCCACAAGGACGTCATCCCACATACCCCTTGAGCCCACACATTTTACCTATGGCTCCCTTATCCATACATATCTCACACATATCATAAGAATTCCCTCTGAACCACCCAATTCACCTATAAGTCTCGTTCATGAGATTCTTCCTCGCCCCTCATACATGACGCACACATGTGTATGAATATATGGTGCATTTCATTTAGTGAAGAATCATCCTCTCCATCCATTGGTCCCCTTACCAAGTAAGGAAGTGATGACTACCCATATTCATCTTCTACACCTTCGATATACAACAACACCATCACAAATTTAGATCATACCATAAAAACCATCACGTCCCATCCTCCTGCTCAGACCTCTGATGACACATTATTCTCCTTCATCTTCCAATATAATGAAGATATCTTAGAGGCCATGAAAACACCATATTTTCCTTTGGATTCCATGCATCAATGGTATTTATTCTTAGCACAAGAAACATTTTAACCTCACATAGACACTCATGTCTACAAAATTGAAACTAAAGATTTTATTCCCCCTGGGCATGTGGATTGGTTCAAAAATACAATCCCCACACTAGACATTTTTGTAGAAGGGAGTATGAAAAATATATCCCCTACCTTCAAAATTGATATCTCAATCAAACTTGGAGTAATCAAAGAAATCACCATTGTTTCCAAAAGTTATCCCAAAGATATCATCTCTTACAAGTTCCTCTTTCAAGAATTTTAGGACATTTTTGCATGGTCATACACATAAATTCCTAGATTAGACCAACCATTGTTGAACATAACATCGACACATGGCCTGATGTCACCCCTGTTTTTAAAACTAAACAACCTTTTCACTCTTCAAATTCCATGGCTATCAAATCCAATATCAATAAATTGTGTATTGTTGGATTCATATACCCTATTGCATACACCTTATGGGTTTTGGACCCTGTTCCATTCAACAAAGAGAAGGGTACTTTTTGGCTGTGCAATGATTTTCGGTACCTCAATTAAGCTTGTCCCAAGGACAATTTCCCAACACCCTTCATTGATCAAGTAATTGATGCCTACACGAAACATGAATTCCTTTCATTAATGGACAAATTCTTTGGCTACAATCAAATTCAAATCCGCCATGGAAAACAATACAAGATTACGTTCACTATGCCACGTGGGACCTTCACCTATCGTGTCATTCCATTTGGGATAAAAAAAATGTGGGTGCCACTTTTCAATGAGCCATGACGTACAATTTTCATTACCTCACCCATATCATCCTTTCTTACTTATATTATTTGACCTCTTTCTCCAAGAAGTGATCACAACACTTAGATGACTTATGACATGTCTTTCAATGATGCCACAAGTACAACATTTGATTAAACCCTCTCAAATGTGTTTTTTGTGTCACAAATGGATTCTTGTTAGGCTTCATTGTTTCCAAAAAAGGAATCATTGTGGATCCCCTAAAATCCAAGCAATCAAAAATATTCCTCCCCCAAAGAACTTGTGCCAACTGCAAAGCCTAAAAAAAGGGCTAATTTCCTATGACGTCCATTTCTGACTGTGAAATTCGCACTCACATTTTCTTTTGATTACTACAATGTGACATTCCATTCCATTGGGATCAACATGCCCAAGATTCTTTTGATTCCCTCAAAGAAGCACTCAGTAAAGAACCCCTAATCACTCTCCTAAACTTTGATAAGGAATAAATCCTGCATCTTTCCACCTCATAGGTATCAGTTGCAGGAGTGCCAGTTCAAGTAGGTGATGACCAACATAAGTATGTCATTTATTACATAAGAAAAAACCTCTCTGGGCCAACTCTGAAGTACAATCAATAAGATAATTTAACCCTGGATATTGTCCTTGCAATCCAAAATATATACCATTATATCTTGCTTTGAACTACCAAGTTTGTGGAAGATTCTAATCCACTGAAATACCTACTCAATTAACACCATATCAATTGAAAATTTGCTCATTGAATCCTCATCCTCCAAGGATATTATCTAGATTTCACAACTCCCAAGAGCAATAAATCCCTCGTCCTCGCAGAACTGATTGCAAAACTCCCATCAGTCTCATCTGAAACCCCTGTGAAATAGAAATTCCCAGATGAACATTTATTCTTGATTTCATCCAATGAACCATGATACATAGACATTCACATATATATTCGTATGCAAAAATTTGGACCTCATCTCTTTGAAGACGATTGTTGCCACATCTGTCATCAATCTTCCCATTACCTCCTCATAGGATATGTCCTCTATCCCATGGGTTAGGCATTATTATCGGTCCTTTCCTCACCATTGAAGAGAAAGAAAAAGTACTAAATGACTTCCATAATAGTTTTGTTGGTTTATTCTTTCACTTCTTCTTGGGTTGACCCAGGTTCAGATCTCAATAGGTTTCCAGCAAAAACCTAAAAAAATATCGGCTTTCCTAGTAAGCCAAAAGGAAACACTGCGCACAGGGTGCAAAAAAAAATCTCACTCGAGATAGCTTTTATGGGTGACTGCAATACTCAAGTTCTTATTGTCTAGGAATGAGTGGAGATCTGTGATTTTCTTCTTTATTGTTTATGCATTATCCTTGTTATTTATTCAAGTAATCCCCTAATTTATTCATCTTTAAACCTATGCATGCATGTTGATGATTCTAGTTTAACCATTCATTCATAAGCTATGATCAACATAAAGTAAACATTCATTAACAATTACACAAAAGACAAGTTTACTGTGGTTCACCCCCTCCTGGGGCTACGTCCACAAAGATATGGCTCTATGCTCTTTTATTTATTATGCTACAAAATCTCACGCTGCGTGCATTACGTCTTCAATATTACAATTTAGATGAGGGAAAGAACCCTTTGTGAGGTGGACTAGATCACACCAAGATCCTCAACCTATGACCTAAGACTCAAATACTACCTAACTCAACTCTTATACAAGAATTATTATACTTGGAAGAATAAATCATCTTCTACCATAAGAGCCCCCTCTCTAGACCTCCCAGGTCTTTATTTAAACTACTCTATGGATTATAGGCATTACAATATTTGTCAAAAACCCTAACCCTATCATGGTTAGGATTTCCTGTCTACACACCACTTTGCTTTTCCTCTTGTATGATTCTTTTCCTTCTTTTTCTACATGTTGCTTTCTTTCCATCTGTTGCGTGTGCTACACAATTTGGTGATTTGTTTCTAATTTTAGGTCTTTCCCTAAAAGAGATCCTTCTCCAAAAATAGGTCTGCGGCCAAAATAGACTTCCTTCTCAAAATAGGCCTGCACCCAACAGGCCCCTGACACTGACATGTGGCTCATCTCGAGCCACTCAAGTGGTGTGCGTTCCCTATACAAACTTGTCCAAACTGTGAAAAATCTATGTTATTTCCTTTCCTTTTTCCATCATATGCACAAGTTTTCCTGTTAGCGCCTTGAATTTCTACGTTTTTATCTCCTCATGTATTGATCCGAATTATTTTTGGCATGAAATGAGAGAGGAGATATAATAAATAAATGTATAGAGATAAGTTGGATATCCAATAATATAATAAAAATTTATTAGAGATGCAACCATAAACACAGAGATATAGTAATACACAATTTTTTGTTAATGAGCGAAAATGTACAAAGATTGTAAAAATACAGAGTGAAAGACTCACTAGAATGGTGAAAACTTATCTCTGAGAAGAGATGTGACGACTACTTTCATTCAAAAGAAGATCATGATTTTAAAATGAGGCTCCAAAGGCCTTTTTCATCATAAATAAAATCCAAAACCCTAACCCCGGAATACGAAAAGACAATAGTTTTGTGGACCCTTTTTTGGGTAGTTTGGTGTATCAACTTCCCGGGGGCGCAGTTTGGTGTATCCCTTCTTTCGATCCCTTGTGACCTAGAACCACATGTGGTGCCTGGATGCCTTGAATCTGGTTATGCCTTCTGTCTCTTGGATTACCTCCAAAAGTATGAGCCACACATTGGATGTGCATTGTTGTATTTATTCTAAAAACATTACAAAAAATGTGTTATTGGCTTGTTGATTTTTATTATCTTTGGCCTGCCAGAGGGACTCATACCAGGCCGCATAGCATTTTCCTTTCCTATCCAGGAAAGATGAAAATTTGGCTCCTGTCATCCTACCAAATATATAAGAATGATAATCCATGAGTAATGGAACTCAGTTCCATTATCCTATGCATCTCTACAATCCACCAAAAATTGTTTCAACAAGTATGGTGCCCAACTGATCATCACTCATTTCGCACACTGTAGAACTATTATTATAACTCCTACTGGAGCTTCTTATTTTTTTAATTTCCTCGGTAGATTTCAATCCATAAGCTTGCTGGTGAACCTCATCGCATTATCATTAATATCGTTGAGTGCAATGCCCTTGTTTCCCCGACTGGTGCCAAATGGTGCTTTGACCAGCTCGACTATTTCCTTCTCATGCGCCTTATTATCCAAGTACTCCTTTGGCTGAACGTAAAATGTAGGTAGTCCTTTGATATTTGCGATTAACACCACATCCAATTATACTGGTTATCCATCCAAAGGATGCCTCCATGTACATGGGATACTTGTTTTTTGATGCAGAGTCCGACGTTTTTACCATGCCTGAAGTTAGGGATGATTTTAAGGATGGAAATTTGTTTTAAAATGTAGAAACCTTGGTGAATCTTACTAATCCTCCGTATTCCAACTATAAATGTTTAGCGATATTTTTGTAAAAATATTCAAATTTATAAGGATTTTATATAGTTTTTATAAACGTTTGGCGATTTTTAAGGTAAAATAATTTTATCCTATAGAATTTGGGCGAATCATTTTTAAAATAGCGAATCTCGTTTTTGGAAGAAGCATGGAAAATTAGCCCATGAGCGAAATTTAGCCCCTAAAATCATCCATGCCCGAACTGTTGTATATCCAATAGGTCCATTATGCCAGAGTTGTACAACCCCGCTATCAACTGTGAGGGCTCAATTATTGGTTTTCCTAGGGGTAAAATTTCCCATGTGTTCACTAAGTAAGTCTCTTCAGCCAAATATGGGAATTTGGCTGCATCACGCACATCATTTTCTGAGTACCTAAGTTTTAGTACCTTTCCCAGCATATCATCCACAATGACCATTATGCCTGGGAAATATGGGAGTGTGATGTATGTGATGTTCTGAACCTTTCTTTTCTTCCCAACAACATATGGTCTTGCCTCTACTATTTCCTTTTCCTCTTCTTCCCTCCTAGATTTTAGTCGATCGATGATATCCTTGACCAACACCTCCTCTATGTCATGGCTCTATCGCTAACCCATCATTTCATCAGGTTTGGCGGGCGTTTTAGGATGAGGGTTTGGGATACTATTGCAGGCCTTGAAACTCTACCCTAGTTCCTAATGCGAAAATGTTAATGTTTTGTATTCAACCCATGTTAGGTTGATTGATTCTGTGTCTGACGTGGAAACATCTTCCTGGTCGACCATGTTCTCAAGCTGTCTCATTATTTTCTTGTGCCTTTGGCCCTGTCGGGTAACCCACACATATTGGCCTAGAGCGTCGAACTTTGGTGGGGTCATATTTTCTCCAATTCACACACTCTCTTGTGTCTTCATAAATTTATAGCCAGGGAATGCACCTTGTATCTCTCTTGGTGCTCAAAAATCGTGAAGTGTTGAATGAATGCGTGTTATTCAGACTTTATAGACCCGATCGTAATTGTTTTTAACTTTTTGTGTGAATTTGTGCCAAGTGTGATTTTCCCTGCACGTTGTCTTTCGATGTTTTTCACGGTAATTGCTACGTACAACATTTTTCTCACTTTCCTCCAGTTCAATCAACTTCTATCTCTTTTTGTGTTTTTCTTGTTTTCCTATTTTTGTATTCCTATTTTATTCTTTTTCTTCTTTTTATCATTTTTCTATCCCAATATCTATTGTAATACCCCTAGATCGAACCCCAATTGTAAATGTAAATGCAAATGTAATTAATCTGGTGAGTTGTTTGATATAATTTTGCATGCACCTTTCATGGTATAGTGCACACATGTATTGCGCACTAAAATGATGAAGTGTGCACATTCCAGGATACAACGCGCAACAAACTTAAGTGTGCGCAATTTTGAGGCCAGGGAGATTTTGCGTATATGTTGTATTCTATAGGCTAGTGAATCAGTCATTATAAGGTAGGGGGATTATGTGTTGAATTAGGGCGGAGAGCCTAGATGTTAAAGTCCACCCCTAGATCGAACCCAATTGTAAAATGTAAATGCAAATGTAATTAACTGGTGAGTTGTTTGATATAATTTTGCATGCACCTTCATGGTGGTTAGTGCATACACGTATTGGCGTGACTAAAATGATGAAGTGTGCACATTCCAGGATACAAGATACAAACCTAAGTGTACAATTTTGAGCTGTGGAGATTTTATGACATGTTGTATCTATACAGTGAATCAATATAAGGTAGGGGGATTATGGTTAACTTAGCTTAGAGCCTAGATGCTAAGGCCCGTGAGCCTATTTTTTTATATGTCTTATCATTAATATAATACATCACCGCATGTAGACCAATTCATGATAGTATAGGACTAAACCCACCAGTTAGGGAAAGGGGGATAAAAGTTAAGGATAAGGGGTTAATATAGGGAGCTTAAGCCAAAAAGGAATATTATATTAATATTCCTTAAAGTAAAAAGTATGGATAAATATTTTATCCTAATTTCTAAGGATGAGGACAAGTGGGCCAAAGTGGTTCTCAACATGGTAGGTGTCAAGTTGGCAACATTCATAAATATAGTTTTTACTTAGTTCATTTTCCCATTCATTCCATCATCATTCACTCACTCATTCAGTTGTCCTTGGTACCTTTTTGTACCTTTCTATACCTGTACATATACTTGTATCTATACCCATACTTGTACCTATACTTGGTTAGATTAGGAGATGGAATGAAGATGTGGGTTGTCAGGACGATGAGAAATTCTCTCTATGTGAGAGAATTGTTGGGAATTGAATTCTTGAATGTTCCAAACGATTTGAGACTTCGTGCCTGGCTTGTTGTTGAAGCCTAAAAAGGAAGTGGGGTAGTCGAAGGACTGTTGAGTAGAGAAGGGGAACACTTCCTGGGGTGGGAAAGGCATGTGGGGAAAGAGGGACTATAGGATGTTTGTTTAAGTTTACACCTATAACGATGTTTTTCCTATTTTCTGAGATACATCGACCTGGTTAGGAATCCCTTTACCTTGGCAGAGTTTAGTCCCAACTTGGGGGTAACCCACTGCTGAGAGTGAAGAGCAGTGTGGTCTAAGGCTGGGAGGTTCATGGAAGGTCTGCACACAATTGGTGATATTTTTACCAAGATAAGTGTCAATTGTGTGTTAAATTACATGTTTCATTATTACTTATGCGTTTATTTTTATGGATTTTTCCTGTGTGTGTTGCATGTTTATTTTTATTATTATTATGTATGAATATGTGCAATTGTATAATGTAAATTCCCGTTTCAAGTTATATATATAAATTTCCACAATATTTTCTGTGTGTATATGTTTTAGTTTGTATACAGTTCGAAATATTTTATGTGGCATAGCCCAGTTGGATGTTGGGGGTGCTACAATATGGTATCAGAGCTCCAATTTTCAACATTGAGCCTGGATGGGATGAGAAAATTGAATTGAAGTGAAATTTCACAGAGAATTGATTTCAAAGTGGAACAATTTCAAGTTACAGAGCATTCCTGGTAAAAATTAGAAGCAATTGTGTGGAATTGGGCAAAAGCCCCAATTTATGGATTTTTCCTATGTGTGTTGCATGTGTATTTTTATTATTATTATGTATGAATATGTGAAATTGTATAATGTAAATGCCCATTTCAAGTTATATATATAAATTTCCACAATATTTTCTGTGTGTATATGTTTTAGTTTGTATACAGTTCGAAATATTTTATGTGGCATAGCCCAGTTGGATGTTGGGGATGCTACAATATGGTATCAAAGCTCCAATTTTCAACATTGAGCCTGTATGGGCTGAGGAAATTGAATTGAATTGAAATTTCACAGAGAATTGATTTCAAAGTGGAACAATTTCAAATTACAGAGCATTCATGGTAAAAATTAGAAGCAATTGTGTGGAATTGGGCAAAAGCCCCAATTTATGTTGTTAGATTCAAGGGAAAATTGAGAAATTTGGCCAAGTAGTGAGATATTCTTAATTTAATATCTGTTCTAGCAAATTTAGACCTAGAATTGGTCGAATTTGAGGTTACAGGGAAGCCATGACAGATGGATCAAGATTAGTTGATTAAAATTTCCAATTAGTGAATTGAGTTTGGGAAAAAATTGTTCCAAGAATGTCAACCAACAACGATTTTTTGTTGCAAAAGTTGAGTTGGTGTTATCATGGTGAAATTGAAAAAATTTCATAGTTGCAGAATGTCTATGGTGAAAATTGGAAAAATGATTGGCAAAAGCCCCAATTTTTGTAGCGGAATTCACGAGGAATTGATGCACATAAAAATGAATGTGTGTAGGTGTGCGCACTAAAAATGCATGATGAACAGTGAAACACTTGTGATGTGTGGAAAATAAGGGTGCGTGGGTACATGCGCTAAAATTTGGAGTTGCTCAGTGCAGAGTGGTAATGCGCAGAAAACATTGGTGTGTGGGTGTGCACACTTAAATTTGGCATTGCACGATGCAGAATGAAAATGCATGGAAAATATTGTCGCAAGGGTGTGCGCACCTAAAATTTGGTGCTACGCGGTGCAGAGTGGTAATGCTCGGAAAATATTGGTGCGTGGGTGTGCGCACTAAATTTAGCATTGCACAGTGCAGATTGAGTGACACATGCATAATACTGGCGTGCGTAGTGTGCGCACACACAATAATGGCACACATGTAGTGTGCAGTATTGATAGAGCGCAGAGAAATTTTGTTGGTATGTTCGCAATGTGGGTATATGTTGTCGCGCAACATTTTAATTAATGGTGCATGTGGAGTATTGGTGTGTGGTGGGGGTGTACTAAAATTGGGCATGGTACAGCGCGTAGAGTGCAATTCACGTGAAATATTAGCATGCGATACAAAATTTGTGTGAAACAGGTATTAGTGCATGAACCAAAATTATGCGTGGTGGATATTGGCGCGCAACACAAAAGTAGTGCTCACCAGTTATTGGCGCGAAAAATAAGTGATCCATATTGGTTATAGGTGAGTAGAGCATGCACTACCTTATGGTGTTGTTGCGCATGATAAATATGGGTGTGCATGTTCAAATTTGTGCGTGCAAAGTCATTTGGATGGTGTACAACAAAAAAAAAAAAATGAATTTCTGTGACATTTTATACTAATTTTGAAGGTCATCTTTTTGCAACACATTTTTGAGCCCCTAAACAACGTTTTTAGCTACTCAAAAACCCTGAGAATAGAGTGTAACAAGGTACATTATGTCTCTATAGCTCGAATGAAAGATCCCAGAGAAATATTTCTAATGGTGTAAACCATTCGTCAAATAGAGCTTTTATGAGGAAGTTACAGGACAAATAGTGGAGGGTAAATTTTAAGACCCAACAAACTTCGAAGGGCCATAACTTTTTGTTCAAGACTCAAAATTGAGCATGGAAGCATGCGTTGGAAAGGTATTGGAAAATAAAATATAATTATGCACCCATAAAATTGATCTAGGCTTTCATTTTTCAGGAAATAATAAGAGATACTTTTGATGCATTATTGAACCAGAATGGTTCCTATTTTCATGACATTGTTGAAATAGTTATCCCGACAAAGTTTTGTTGGCTGCACATTTTGCAGAGTTAACAACAACTATATCATGTCAGGATCAACATAGAGTGTGGAGTAATGGAATATGCATAGGGGGATTATAGTCAAGAATATGATATCGGAGGGATGGATGTCCATATGGGCATGGGAGGAAAAAACTCCAATGGACATGGAGAAGGAAGGAATGAAAACATGAATATGGTAGAGACCATTAAAAATTTGCAGAAGAATGTACAAAGCCATAAATATGATAATGAAAGGCTTATGAGATCCAAGGAGAAACAAGAGGACTTAAACATGAAGTTAATGTAGATCTTGAACAAAATAGAAAATAAATTGGATAAGGAGAGTGGCTCAAGCAAATCAGGAAGTCACAGGTCTCCTGAGGAGAAAAGAAGAATAAAGAGTGTTAACAAGAATGACCATCACTCCTCGAGGAATTCCAATAAGAGAGCACACAATAGCTCAAGTCCATCCCCTATCAGGAAGCATAAGAGGTCTGGGGTGGATGAGATACTAGGAGAAATGAACAAAATCAAACCTCCTACATTTGATGGTGAGAAAAATAAGGATGAAGATGTAGAGACATGGTTTTTGGGCATGATAAATTATTTTCAATTGCATAATTATTCTTCTCATGCAGAGGGAAAAATTCCCATATATCAACTCAAGGGAAAGGTGTCTATGTGGTGGGATCAACTTGTGCAGGTGCAACACCTTAAAGAGAAAAATGTTGGAGGGAATTGAAGAAGTGTTTTGAAAAGAAATACTTGACTAAGAGATACCATGAAAAGAAAATGAAAGAGTTATTTGAACTCAATCTTGAGAGTATGACCAAAGATGAATATGAAACAAGGTTTTTAGAATTGTTGAAGTATGTTTCTTTCATAAAGGATGATACAATTAATATTCATAGGTATTTGAGTGGATTTCCATCATTCATCAATGAAAAAATATAATATGATGATCCCAAAACATTAGAGGGGACCATAAGGTGAACTAAATGCCTATTTGATCAAGAAAAAGCAAGGACAACTTTCCAAAAAGATTGGGAATATAAGAATAAATTCAAGATGGATCAAAGGAAGAAGGGGACTAAGTCACCATTCTTCAGAAATAGCCCTTAGGGAAAGCCAAATTCTAGAGAACCCATAATGATTGAGACAGTGGGGAAAAGGCCAAGGAAATCACCTATTCAATGTTGGGGTTGTAAAGGAGATCATATTTTTAGAGATTTCCCTCACAGAGGTGAAAAAGTGAGGATTTTTCACAATGTACAACAAGATGAAATAGTGGAGGACATGGGGAAAAGTGTACCAAGGATCTATGCAACCCTGGACAACAATCAAGCAAAGTATCAGTCACATATGATTGAAGTGGAGGGTATGATCAACAACCAAACCATTGCTATTTTAATTTATTCAGGAGCTAGTCATAGTTATATAGATCCTAAGATGGTGGAAATTTTTCATTTTCCAAGAAGCAGGCATGGAAAATATTCGTTGGTGCAGCTAGCTACTGGTGCCAAAATACAATTTAATGAGATAGTTAAGTCATGTCCTATGGACATGAATGGAATTAACACCAATGCATATTTGAACATATTTCCTTTAGGTCCCTATGATTGTCTAATTGGGATGGATTGGTTGGAACAACATCATGCTATCCTAGATTGTCATAACAAGTCATTTACTTGCTTGGATGATGAAGGGAACCTAAGGATAGTGTAGGGAATTCCCAGGGCAATAACCATCAGAGAAATTTTAGCATTGCAGCTGAAGAAATGTTACAGAAAAAGGTGTCAAATATTTGTAGCTCATATAGATGAAAAACCTAAGGATGGAGTGAAAAATATTGAATATTAAGCAATCCTAAAAGATTTTGAAGAGGTATTTAAAGGAATACCATGATTACCCCCTAAAAGAGACATTGATTTCTCCATAAATTTGATGCGTGGAGCAACTCCAATATCCAAGACTCCTTACACGACGAGTACACTAGAATTGAAGGAATTGAAAATGCAACTTGAAGAGATTATAAAGAAGGGGTATATACGCCCAAGTGTGTCACCTTGGGGTGCCCCAGTATTATTTGTGAGGAAAAAGGATGGAACATTGAGACTTTGCATTGACTTCAGGAAGTTGAAAAAGGAAACTGTGAAGAATAAGTATCCATTGCCAAGGATCAATGACCTCATTGATCAATTGAAAGATTCAAAAATTTTCTCCAAGATTGATCTTAGGTCTGGTTATCATCAAGTAAGAATTAAATAAGAATGTAAGTTTTAAACCTGCGAAGTAAAGAAATGCATATATATTCTTAAGAAAAACATAAATTAATCAATGGATGATACACATAGTACACATAGATTTATACTGGAAAGGAGAAAACCTTTCAACTCTTTATTGTATTAATTTCACCATTCACCATACAATATATATACAATGTTTTTAGGTATTCTATAGATACCAAAACTCTAATTCCTTAATCTAAGATTAATTTAGAAAACCGCTAAAAATAGAAAAAAAATGCCCAAAAAAACATTTTGAGGCACTGCCCTAAACGTTGCGCATAACTAGGGGGTCATACATGGCCCCCCCTAGGACCCCCCTAGGAAGCCCTTGGTGCACACGACACAAAGGAAACTACTAGAGGGATCGTCATATGTAGTTGTTGAATTTGATGTGCCCACACACACACATGCAAAGAATATAATACATACCGGACCTTCTCCCACTTGTTGTTTTCTTTGCATCCAGGGGTCCACATGATTATATAGTCAACAATCCAGGGCAACAATGCCCATTGTTACTCTACACCAGGAGAACTTTTCTGTGCTCACATACTTTGTCAATGATTCTGCAACATCCTTCAAAGTGTCAACCTTTTCCAGCAACACCTTATTTTCTTCAACCATGTCTCTCACAAAGTAATACTGAACATCAATATGCTTTGTCTTTGAATGATAAGATGGTTTATTTTCCAAGAATATTTCACTCTAACTGTCACAATATAATTTCACTTCTTGTTGTACCAACCCAAAAACTGAACACAATCTCTGTAACCATACTGGTTCCTTGCTTGCAAGAGTGGCTTCCATGTATTCAACTTCTGTAGTTGAGAGTGCCACTACAACTTGTCTTTTTCTCATCCAACTGATTTTGCCTCCAAATAGGTTAAACATATACCCACTTGTAGATCTTCTGCGATCCAGATCTCCAACCTAGTCTTCATCAACAAAGCCATGTATTTCCACCACTCTATCCAATCTCAGTCTTCCTTGGTAGTACAATCCATAATTCGTAGCGACACACAAATAACTAAAGACCCTATTTACTGTTGTCCAATGCTCCTTCCCTAGTTTTGACATATACCTACTAAAAAATCCCACTACATGTGCAATGTCCGATCTAGTACAGACCATTGCATACATCAAACTACCAATTGTGCTAGTCCTCAATACCTTTATTTTATTCTCTGTCTGATTTTCTACCAGATCCTTAAACTCTTTAAATTTATCAAATAACTCAGATTTCTTTCTAAGAAAATAAATCCATGTGTTCCTTGAGAAATCATCTATGGATGAAACATAATACACATATTTACCTAGGGATGGTACAGGAACAGGTCCAAACACATCAATGTGTATCAACTCTAAGATGCCCTTTGCTCTTGTAACACCAGATGTGAATCCTACTCGATTATGTTTACCATATATGCAATGTTCAAAGAAATCAAAATCCATAGTGAAATTATACATACCTTCAACCATACATTTACCGTGTAGTGTTCGAAGGCCCTTTTCTCCAATATGCCCTAGTCTTTGATGCCACAACATGGTCTTCCTTTCTGGGACAGTATTGGTCTTGTCTCCTTCATTTATCTTCTCAGGGACAAAAAAACTATTACACCCATTAGTATAAGTTCTTCCCAACAACTTGTATAGAGTTCCACACCGAACTCCCCTCATCAACACCATTACTCCTCATACCATCTTGCAAGTGCCCTTTCCAAATACAGTATCCACTCCTGGATCATCCAACTTGATTATAGATATTAGGCTCTTGGCTAGTTTTGGAATGTGCAGAACCCCAGGGAGAGTTCTAATACTTCCATCTTTTAGCAACAACTTATCCCTTCCACGTCCCATGATTTTGGCTATCAAGTCATATCCTAGGAATACATGACCATCGTTGTATTTTTCATATTCAGAGAACCACTCCCTGTGAGGGGTCATATGGCATGACGCACATGAGTTGATCAACTATACATCAAGGTCTGCATGTGTACCTGTAGATTCCAGGTAAACATCACCTCCTTCTTCAGTGGAGGTTTTTACCTATGTGGAAGAGGTACTATAAGATCCCTTTGGTTTATAAACCTTCTTAGACTTGTAATCTTTTTTATAATGCCCTGTTTTACCACACTTCCACCATTTCCTGAAATATTGTTTGGAGACTTAGATCTACCTATATATTTAGATCTCCCCCCCGAATACTTACCAGGATTCTTGTGTTGGGTAAGACCTCTTATAGATAAAGATTTTTTTCTATGACCATCCATGCTTTTCCACCTCATCTCTTCAGATAACAAGGATGTAACTACATCCTCATACTTCAATGTAGATTGAGTGGTACTACCAATTTCTACAACCAGATTATCCCAAGAGTCTGGAAAAGAACATAACAAATTGATACACTTATCTTCTTCTGCAATCATAATATTAACAGAGACAAGTTGACTTACCAGAGTATTAAAGGAATTTATATGTTCATTCATAGAATCTCCATCTTCCATCCTAATATGATACAACTTCTTTCGAAGAAACAACTTGTTTACATGGAACTTTGATTAATACAAATTCCCTAACTTATCCCATAGTTCCTTGGTTGTAGATTCTCCCGAGACATTCAACAACACCAAATCTTCCAGGTAGAGTTGAATAGTACTCATTTCTCTTATGTCAAACTTCTCCCAATATTCCTTAGACATACCAGTAGATGGTGTACTAGTATTTTGTGTACTAGTAGGTTGTGTACCAGTCGACTGTGTGCCAGTAGGTTGCGTACCAGTAGGTTGTGTACCAGGATCCACAATGATCCATTGTTATTTGTCTACAATAAGGTCCTCCATCTTGAGCTTCCATAGTTCAAATATTTTATAGTTGAACTTCTCTATCTCGATTCTTGAAGAGCTCTCCATTCCTCTTTATACACTCAAATAACCACTGCAAAATCTCCCACTAAACCCATGTTTATCACAGACCCAAGATAAACTTGATCTATCAAGACCAAGCCAAACCCTCAGCAACAAAGGATTCCCTCTAAATCCAAAAACGAGCTATGATACCACATGTAAGTTTTAAACCTATGTAGTAAAGCAATGCATATAGATTCTTAAGAAAAATAGAAATTAATCAATGGCTCATACACATAGTACACAGAGATTTATATTGGAAAACCTTAACCGAGAGAAAACCTTTCAACTCTTTATTGTATTAATTTCACCATTCACCATACAATATATATATAAAAAAAAATTAGGTATTTCGTAGATACCAAAACCCTAATCCCTTAATCCAGGATTAATTTAGAAAACTGCTAAAAATAACAAAATCCGATAAAAATTGCAAAAACTGCCCAAAAAATACTAAAGGGATCGTCAAACGCAGTTGTCGAATCTAACGCACCCAAACACACAGATGCAAAGAATATGACACATGCAAAGAATATGACACATACCCAACAAATAAGACATCAACAAGAATTCTTTCAGAACAAGTTATGGTCATTATGAGTTCACAGTGGTGCTATTTGGGTTATCAAATGCACCAACTGTCTTCATGTGTTTAATGAATGGTATTTTCAGAGAACACTTAGATAAGTTTGTCAATTTATTTTTAGATGACATTATTATATATTCTAAGTTGGAGGAAGAGCATGAACAAAACTCAAGGATGATATTACAAGTTTTAAGGGAGCATCAATTGTACGCCAAATTGAGCAAGTGCTCATTTTATCAGAAGCAAATTCATTATTTAGGGCATATCATTTCAGAGGAAGGGATAACAATGGATCCTGAGAATGTAGAAGCCATTAGAGGATGTCATCACTAAAGAATGTGATCGAATTCAGATCATTCATGGGCCTTGCAGGCTACAAAGGAGATTTATTGAAGGATTCTCAAAGATTGCACACCCAATCACTTCCTTCCAAAAGAAGGGTGTGAAGTTTCAATGGACATTGGATTGTGAAAAGAGTTTCCAACACTTGAAGCAATTATTAAAAGGTGCTCCAATACTAAGGATTACAGATACAAATGAAGACTTCATTGTATGCACAGATGCATGTAAAGGACTTGGTGGAGTCCTCAGTCAAAATGGGTTTGTTGTATGTTATGAATCAAGGAAGTTGAAGGAGCATGAAAGGCACTATGTCGCTCATGATTTGGAGTTGGTAGCCATAATGCATGCCTTGAGGAAGTGGAGGCACTACCTCATGGGGAATTTTTTTGAGATGAGGACAGACCATAATGGTTTGAAATATTTATTGATCAAACAACTCTAAATGTCAGGCAAAGCATATGGTTAGAATTTCTTAGTGAATATCGGGCAACATGGTGGAGACTGTAGTGAATATGACTTACAAAGCATATCAAAGGAAAAGAAGAACAAGGTGGTTGATACACTTAGCATAATGGTGCATGAAATTCATGCTACAAACCAGCCCAACATGTTTTAATCCTTAATAGAATCATAAAATTTTGCAAAAATCAAATTTACAATACAAAGGAGTAGTGGAAAAATTACAGAGGAACATTTTGCAGTAGAAGATTGAATATTGTAAGCTAGAAAATGATGAAATTATCAGAAATTTTAGTACAAGGAATGAAAGCTATGATGTAAAGAGAAATATGTACCTTATGTTGACACCTAGTTTATAGAAACTATTGCATTTGTCGAGACAATATTAATGGCGGGGAATGAAGAAGGAGTTGTTGATTTTATTGCAAATGTTTGGAGTGTAAAGGTAAAGGATAAGCATAGACACCCAACTAGTTTTCTATAGCTATTACCAATTCTGGGTGGAAATGGGAAGTTGTAGAAATGGATTTCATCACCAAACTACCAAAACAAACAAACAACATATATGATTGATTATATCTTGGTAGTGGTGGATAAACTTATAAAGGTTGCACATTTGTCCATTAAATCTCGCTCTAGGGCATCAAACATTGTTGTTGATGTTTATTTGAGAGAAATTTCTTGATTACATGGTATACCAAATACAATTGTATGCAGCCAGTCCAAAAGTTCACCTCGAACTTTTGGAAAAGGTTATTTAAGGGATTTGGAACAAGTTTGAATTTTAGTCTGACTTATCATCCAAAATCTGATAAGAAAACAAAAGCATTGAATCAGTGATTGAGGATTATGTTGAGGATGTATGTGATGGATAAACCATCAAAATGGGAAGACTACCTACACTTAGTAGAGTTTTCTTATAACAATGGGTAAAACTATTGCAGCTGTCAAGAGACAATATTAATGGCCAGGAATGAAGAAGGAAGTTGTTGATTTTATTACCAAATGTTTGGAGTGTCAAAAGGTAAAGGATAAGCATAGACACCCAACTAGTTTTCTATAGCTATTACCCATTCCTGAGTGGAAATGGGAAGTTGTAGAAATGGATTTCATCACCAAACTACCCAAAACAAACAAACAACATGATTATATCATGGTAGTGGTGGATAAGCTTACTAAAGCTGCCCATTTTATTCCAGTAAATCTCACTCACAAGGCATCAAACATTGTTGATGTGTATATGAGAGAAATTTCTTGATTACATGGTATACCCAAGACAATTGTGTCTGACAGAGATCCAAAATTTACATCGAATTTTTGGAAAGGATTATTTAAGGGATTTGGAACAAATTTGAATTTTAGTACAACTTATCATCCAAAATCAAATGAACAAACAAAAAGCGTGAATCAAGTGATTGAGGATATGTTGAGGATGTATGTGATGGATAAACCATCAAAATGGGAAGACTACCTACACTTAGTAGAGTTTTCTTATAACAATGGGTACCAAGCATCTTCAAAGATGATCCCATTTGATGCACTTTATGGAAATAGGTGCAACACATCGGTAAGTTGGGATAACCTAGCAGATAGAGCTGTAGTTGGGCCAGAATTACTCAGGGAAATGAAAGAACAAATGTTGAAAATAAAACAGAATTTAAAGTTTGCCCAAGATAGGAAGAAAATCTATGTTGATAAGGGCATAAATCACATGGAATTTAAAGTGGGGGACCATGTATTCTTGAAAGTGAAGGCCAACATAAGTTCTCTGAAGTTGGGAAATTGTTCAAAGTTGGAAGCTCGCTATTGTGGGCCATTTGAAATCCTAGAGAGGATTGGGCCTGCAACATACATACTTGCTTTGACTACATCTATGACCATTCATAATGGATTTCATGTATCATTGCTTAAGAAAAATATATCTGATGTTAATCATGTTATTGATTGGAATGTGAATCAGGTGGAGAAAGAAGGCGATTTCCAAGTACATCTGGTATGCATTATGGACCGAAAAATAAAATAGCTCTGGAATTGAGACATAGAGATTATAAAGGTCCAATGGACCTAGTACAGTCCTGAGGACGCAACTTGGGAGTATGCATATGTTATGCGGGTAGAATACCGACATTTTTTTGAGGATTTTTGAAATTTTGGTTGTATATGTGTATATATTGCAATGAGGACAGTGCATAAATAAGAGGATGGGAATTTAATACCCCTAGGTTGAACCCCAGTTGTAAATGTAAATGAAAATGTACTTAAGATGGTGAGTTGTTTGATATCATTTTTCATGCATCTTTCATGGTATAGTGCGCACATGTACTGCACACTAAAATGATGAAGTGCGCACACTCCAGGATACTGCACACAACCAACTTAAGCATGCGTGATTTTGAGGCTAGGGAGACTTTGTGTATATGTTGTGTTATATAGGCTGGTGATCCAGTTATTATAAGCTAGGAGGCTTATTTGTTGAATTTAGGCCAAAGAGCCTAGATTTTAAAGGTTAGTGAGCCTATTTTTGTATATGTCTTATCATTAGTATAATACATTGTTGCATGTAGACCCACCATAGTAAAATAGAATGGGGGACTAAACTACACTAGTTAGGGAAAGTGGGGGATAAAAGTTAAGGATAAGGGGCTAATCTAGGGAGCTTAAGCCAAAAAATAATATTATATTAATATTCCTTAAAGTATAAAGTATGGATAATCATTTTATCCTAAGTTCTAAGGATGGGGACAAGTGGGCCAAAGTGGTTCTCAACATGACAAGTGTCAATTTGGGAACATGCATACATATAGTTTGGAATTAGCTCATTTTCCCATTCATTCCATCATCATTCACTCACTCATTTAGTTTTCCTCTATACGTTCTTGTACCTATATCCATACACGTACCTGTACCTATATCCATACCCATACCTATACATGTACCTCATTATCTTAGGAGCTAGACTGAAGAGGTGGGTTGTCAGGCCCGTGAGCAATTCTCTCTAGGTGAGAGAATTGTTGGCAATTGAATTCCCGAAGGTGCCAAACTGTAGCTACAAGTAGCTAGGACTTCCTGTCAGACATGTTGCTAAAGACCAGGAAGGAAGTGGGAAAACCAAAAGACTATTGAGGAGATATCGAGGGGCTTGATGCCAAATGCATCGACGATTGTCTTTAGAGAGGTGAGACCCAAAATTATTTTTCTGAAGGTAGATGAGAAGGTTGTCTTACCAGGGGTCATCGGAGGGGATGAAGAAGAGGTGGTTCATCGGGAAAATCGGTATTGACAGGGGAAGATTTAGCATCTGATGGAAAATCCTTAATGAGTTTAGTGAGGATAAACACTTTCTTGCTTTTGGGAGTTGAGAAATATAGTTCGTATTCCTGGAGGATAACGATCAAGAAGGAAAATTTTCAATTAATTTGTCATCGAAAAAGAAAGTACTGCATGGGGTTGGAATATTATATGACCTTTGTAGTCCGAAGTAGGATATAATGGTCCAACTTTTGGACTGCGAGGAAAAATGCTAGGGTGATTTTATCATCATGATTGTACTTTAGGGGTGGCCCTGAAAGTTTTTTACTGATGTAGTAAATGACATGTTCTTTCCTATCATCCCCTAATCAGGCGAGGACTCCTGCTACCGATATGGCTGAGCATGATGAGTAGAGGATGTAATCGTGATCATATTCTGGGGGACTAATTAAAGGGGCATTGGATACGATAGATTTTAAATCATCAAAAGTTGTTTGAGCCTRTTTGTCCCATCAAAATGGGATATCATCAYGCAGTAGGAAGAGAAAACTATGTGTGTGAGTGGCATAGTTTGGGACAAAGAGACGTTAAAATTTGGCTCTACCTTGTAGGATTTGCAGTTGGCATAAATTCCTTGCTGGTAGAATCTCTATGATATCTTGGACCTTGAGTGGGTCCACCGTGATGCCATGTTGGGAGACAATGAACCCGGGGAGGTGTATGATAGTGACACAGAAGACACACTTGAGGGGCTTCAAGAAGATATTATACTGACAACATCATTGGAAAATGATGTGTAAGTCATCTAAATGTTGAGTTCGCTTTTTGGATAGAGTAGTGAGGTCATCCAAATAAGTAAGGATGATGCGATCAAGGTCATGAAAAAAATAATTCATGGCCTATTGGAACATAACACCTATGTTCTTGAGTCCAAAAGGAATCACAYGATAAGAAAAGGTACCCCAAGGGGTAGTAAAAGCGGTTTTATGCTGATTTGTTGGATGGATCTAGATTTGATTGTAGCCAGAGAACCCATCCATAAAGGAAATTGCCTCATGGCTGGCACAATCATCGATAATTTGGTCGATGAAAGGGGTTGGGAAGTTGTCCTTGGGAAAGCGTGGTTGATATTGCGAAAGTCGGTGTAGATGCGAAGATTTCCCTATTTCTTGTTAACGGGGACGGGGTTGGAGACCCATAAAGTATACGTAATTGTGTAAATGAACCCAACAACATGCCACTTGTCAATTTCATCTTTGATAGTTGTATCTTTGGATGGGTGAATAGGGCGTTACTTTTGACGAATTGGGGCGACATCTAGCCAAGTGTCTATATGATGTTAGACCATAGACGGATAAAGGCCAGGAATATTTGTATATGACCAGGAAAAAATGTCTCGATATTCCTGAAAGAGATATTTATAAGCAACGAGTTCTTCAGGGGAGCATGCATTGACAATGGTGATTTCTTCTATGATTCCATGTTTAATGGAAATGTCAATTTGATGGTGGGGGAGATGTTGGCCATGTTTCCTTATTCAAAATCATCTAGGCTAGGGATAGATTTGTTGAACCAATCTATATTCCCTGAAGGAATAAGATTCTTGGTTTAAATTGTGTACATGGAGGCTTGAGTAGGGGGATGAAAGGCATCCTATGAAATAAAGAGTGCTCGATGATGGAGCACATTCCAGGGGAAATTGAGAGTAGTGAGTTCCTCCAAGATATCTTCGTCACAATGAAAAATGTGAGAATACAGGGGATCCTGGGAGGTGATAGGGGGAACTGTCAAAGTGTGGTTGTCTTCAGTGGTGAAGACGCAGACGGGATATTGTGTACAGGGTGATAGTGATAATTGGACATAAAGTGAATTTCTCGATACTATGGAGGGTACCTCATTCCTGCGGGGAATGATGAGGAACTATATCGAATGTCAGTGATGTGATTCTAAGTAGGGGGTGGTTGAGAAAGATTTGGACAAGATGTTTGGCATACAAAGACTAACGTTTAGTGAAAATGAGGTAGAGTTGGGAAATGATGAATGTAATGGCCATATTTTGAACAAATGGAACAAGCGAATTTGGTTCGCAACCCTTTATTGCTTGCAGTGGAGGACTCTGTAGTAGAAGTGAACGTACTTGATGGATTGACGATCAATGTGGTTTCTCTAGGGAGTTGGATCAGATTGCGTAACTCAGGAAGAATAGGACATCAATTAGTGGGGTGACCTTCTCTTTCACATAGGGATCAAGGAGGTTGAGCTCAGGGAGGAAATGGAGTTGTGGGATATTTCTTCTTTCGTCTTCCCCCAACATTGGTAGTGGTGCCAATAGTTGGGGGTGATGGTGGTGTAGGGGGATCTTGTACTGAGATTTGCATCAGTATTCCCTCTTTCTGAGGAGGGAGATATGGTTGAGGAACCATCGTGGGTGGATGAAGATACCATACAGGGATGGAAAACACCATGTTAGTAAGAGTAAGGGTTCCAACAACCTGGAATGCTTAGACTCCAAGTGGGGGGTAGAATAAGGG
>SNQJ01S0103766.1:80508-103212 GCA_010110895.2 Picea sitchensis
GCATAAGTATTGTTGGTCAACATCTGATTTTTCTTTTTGATCAGGCATACTTCTAAAAAACACTCAACTTTGGTCCTACTTTACTCGACTGGTCGACTAGTGGAGTATTCGTGGGCTTCTTGGGAAAAAATGTAGACATGATCTGCTTTCTTCTTGTTCTAAGAAGTGACCGATCATCTTTCATAGTTGCAACGGATTGGATTCCCTTTTCACCAGTCGTGTTAGGTGTATAATTGGTTTTGTCCTTTTGGTGTGTAATTGGAAATCTTCAGCCGAGACTTCGAAGACGGAAGGTGAAGTATCCTTCCTGGGACTTTTCTCCTTGGGAACTTGTGGTGTAGTAGTCTGTGAGATGATAACCGAAGGGTCCTGTTGTTCTATCTCAACCAGAGTGTTCAGCTCCCATTCTATTTGATTTTTGGACTTTTCTATATCAAGTTTGGGTGTATGAACATATGGAACATTTTTATTTTTAACCCTCATCTCAGAAATTGTCCCGCATGGATCATAGTGCCATATGAAACTAACTTGAAACTTCATTTCTTTCAATAATTTTTCTGCTTCCTTCCCTCCAACTCAGCTATTATAGATGAAAGACCCTATTTTCCCTTTAATTCTAAGCTATTGTTTCTTTTTCAGAGACACAAAATGTATGTCATCTAAGTTAATCATTTGCCTTATATACTCTAGGGAAAATATCGTCACGGGTAGATACTTGGGCAATTTGTATGGATCTAGCTCGCATCCATATACTCTGATCTTAGTGTGTTTTTGGTAAAGATACCAGTCTCTGGTTTTTGCAAGGTCTGAGAGATGTAAAATCCTCTGAATCTCCTCATTTATTCTTGGTTCAGGTCTACCATTGAGCATGCTCGCCATAGGATGGTAGAACTGCTCGATAAACTGTTTGAAACTGAACTCTGTTAAATTTTGTCTGAGTAGTGAAGTCCAAGATGTTACCGCTTGTGGCCTCCCATGCTTGTCCA
Source organism: Picea sitchensis (assembly GCA_010110895.2). Taxonomy (NCBI): domain Eukaryota; kingdom Viridiplantae; phylum Streptophyta; class Pinopsida; order Pinales; family Pinaceae; genus Picea; species Picea sitchensis. Next base: position 81,495 of record SNQJ01S0103766.1, read on the forward strand.
TTTTTTGCATTGAAAAGGAGAAAATGTCTTCTTGAAAGAGAGTGAACATGTAGGCCAGTATTGAGGAATACCCGAACATGCCTTTTGAGGCGAAATTTAAGAACTGCTTGTGAATACTGTCCGCCAGGAAAATGCGGTAGTTGAACTGTGTGGTGGGTCTTTCTTCTGTGGAGAAGATGGACATAAAACCCAATATGGGTTCATCCACCCATTGGTCGGAAAATAACCAAGCAGAGCACAGAGCGATGAAATGACTTGGTTTCCCTTCTCTGAGAACAGAGAGGAAGGGTACGGGGGATTTGAGTAGCCCGAGGGGGGAAAAGATTGAAAATATGGGCTCTCTGAGAGAATGATAGTTTCTGGTACAACTTCGTCATGAATTCAAGTTTAAAAGGGGAGGTGGTATCAGTTCTGGGTATATGCATCATTTGATCAATAGCCTCTAGTGTGATTAATAAAAGAGTTTATCCTTATGAATATACTATGTCTCTCTGGTCGGGGATGTAATGAGCCTGGAATTTGAGGGAAAATTCAGGGAAATGGTGAACCTGGGGGGAAATATGCAGAGGGAGGTTGGATTCCCATAGCCCAATTTCATCGCTCGATCTAAGAAAATATCTTTTAGCCATGACTGCAAATCTGCAAAGTCAAATTCGCATCTGGTGTCTGCGATTAAATGATATTTGTTAGCCAAATGGATCCTATTGAGGTCGACAGGAGGAAGGAGGAAAGGATTTTCCTCGGCTTCTTCTTTCCTGGATTTTGGTGCCATCACCGTGAAAATACCTGCAATTCAAACAAAATGTTAGTGGGGATGGCTGCGGTTTTGGACGACTGACTGAAATAGAGAGGAGGCAGGGAAACATTCTCTAGTGCGAGGACAAAGTAAGCAATGGGAGAATGAAGGAAAATTGTAATTTTGAGAAAAAAGATACCTGTTGGGCGTAGGAGACAGATCAATAGGCTAATGGATAAGTTAGCCTGTAATAAATTGACAATGGGTCCTTTAGAGCATGAGATGGCAGGTAGCAACAAATTACAAGTACGACAGGGTGATGTGGAGGGTGTTGATTGGGAATTGACCATGATGAAGGGACTTGTAACATGTGAATAGGGGGAGTGGACTGACAGAGCTATGAGATATGATCTTTAGGGAAAAAAGTGGAAAATGATGTCATGGGGTGATAGAGGGTATGTCAGAAAATGGTAAGTTGTAAGTGGTGAGAATATGGACCAATGGATTCTTTCCATGTAGAGAAAAGGGCCTGCCAGAAAAAACACTCCATTCCAAACCCCCCCCCTCATTAAAAGAAGACCGGTGGGGGGGGTCCAAAAAATACCATCAGTCGTCCATCGGTGCACCTTCCACTGGACCGTAGATCTGAGCACAATGTTTAACCAACATTCCAAACCCCTCCCCCCCACCATTAAAGGTAGAATGGTCGGGGGGGGTCCGGAATTCAATCTCAACCATGGATCTAGGCACCAATGCCTCAGCTGTTCAGACGCGTTCCTTTTTTATACATGATTCTGGACCCCCCCCTTACCATTAAAGGTAAAACAATCGGGGGGGGGGGTCCATAAAAACTTATCAACCGTAGATCTGAGTGCCAACACCTCAGTCGTTCATCTGTGCGTTGTCTTTAATCTATGAGAGAAAAATCATATTTTCTCTGAAAACTTAGGATAAGTTCTTTAAGTGGGTTTGTCCAAGATTTCCCTATTTTTATCACCATGGGGTTAGATATTCAACTTTCAAACATCAAAAGATAGGGTTTCAACGTCGATCATCATGCTTGTTTTATTGAGATAAAGCAAACTACCCTATGCTATATCCTAGTTACCTATGACATTTAGCCCAGATTAAACCATTGGACTAAGAAATTACTCTATCCTGGGGTTATTTGACCAAGATTAGGAAGTTTGGTCAAATTTGTTCACTATCTAACCTAATTTGCTTGGCTAAGATTAATCAGTTTAGCCAAGATTATTCACTACTCCTATCGACATAAATTTAAAAGGACTTGGCCATGCTTAAACTGTATGGACCAAGTCATAGTTATTGCATGGGGATCTATTTAAATTTCTTTTATGCCCTCTTTTATTCTTTTTCTTTCTTTTCTTTCTTTTTTCTTTTTCTTTCTTTTTCTTTTTATTTTTCTCAATTTATTTACAGAATGAAAAATCATTTGACAAACAAAACACTAAATTGATAACATTTCAGTCACCAGTTGATCCTATAAATTATAGGGTTACAACAACGGCTCCACCTGGGGATGGTACTCTCCTTGTGAAGTGCTAAGAATCCTGTTTCCTAATGTTTTGAAAAAATTTCTCCACAATTGCCTTTGTTGTTTGATTTGTTTTATTTTTGAAAGTTTGATGACAATGTCCAGTGGCTTAGGGCCTTCTCTGCGGGCTTCAACCATATGATCAAAGTTATTCACTCAAAAAATTGTAAGAAAAATAAAATGATTTGTACAATGGAAAAGTGGGACTGAAGGCCCCTACTGAGGAGGTGAAAAGTGCTTCATCATTCTTCCATTCATAGGTCCTCCTGGCAGATTAGTCCCATCACTGTTTTTGAGCAGGAAAGCATTATTTCCTCTGATTGCGTGAATTATATAAGGTCCCTTCCATAGACTGTGGAATTTTCCATGCTTCCCTTTATCTTCATTTCGGGCATCCCATCTCAGAACCAGGTCACCTAGCTCAAAGTCACCATATTTAGTTCTTTTATCAAAGATCATTTTTATGCTCTCCTAGACAACCTGTGTTGTTTTGTATACTTCTTCTCTGGACTGCTACAAGTGGATCATCTAGTTTATCCTTCTTTGGGATTCGTTTGGCTCGTCTTGCATCTCTTGCAGCAGTTTCATGATAGGAACCCTTAAGGAGGTAGGGAAAATTGCTTCAGTGCCATAGACCAACTAATATGGAGACATACCAATTGACCTCTTGGTGGTTATTCTGTCGGCCCACAGTGCGAAGACTATCTTGTTATGCCATGATTTTTTGTTTTCTTGCAACGTCTTCTTAATAATGTTCACCAGGGTTTTATTGGATGACTCAGCCAGCCCATTTCCCTGAGGGTAATAAGTTGTGGACTGTCCCAAACTGATATGATATTGGTTGCAAAAATATATGAGATTCTTAGATAGGAAAGAAGGTGAATTGTCATTTATGATTTTTCTTGGACACCCAAAATGAGACAAGATATTATTTTCTAGAATTTTAATAATGACAGAATTAGTAGCTTTCCTTCTTGGTACAACTTCAATCCATTTTGTGAAATAGTCCATAGCAATAAGAATCCACCTGTGCTAGCCCGAAGAGGGAGGATGTATTTCTCTGATAAAGTCTAATCCCCATTGTTGGAAAGGAGCTTCAACAGAGATTGGTTTCAGGGGCAAAGGGAGGAGCTTCCTTTTTCCCTCGAACACCTAACATTTATGACATGAAGTCACCTTCTGATGCACATCAACAAATAGTGTAGGCCAATAGAAACGAGCTCTGAGAATTTTATTATCTATGGTCTTCTAACTCAGGTGACCACCATAGTCTCCTGCATGAAACTCCTGCAATACTTTGTCAGCTTCATCTTTTAACAAACAATTCAACAAAATACCTCCAGGATCCTTCCAATAAAGATTGCCTTCTAGAATGAAAAATTTTAATGCTTTCAATTTCAAAAACCTAGCTTTAGTTTTGGTCAGACCAGGGGGGAGCTTGTAAGTTAGGCAAAACAAATATCAGGTCTGCGTACCATGGAAAGTTCAAAAATACCTCTTTCACGCTTGGAGTCGCTTTCTCTCCCTGTTCATCTACTACAGCTAAGAAATTAATGTCAAGAGCATGGAAATTAGACTCAGCCATTAACTTTTCTAGACCTTGACCTTTAATCAGTTTAGTAGGCTTAATCTCTATGTCATACTCCAGAATAATAGCGATCCATTTTCCTCTTCTGCCATCTAGATTGTCCTGGGTTAAAATGTCCTTTACTACTGTGTTTGAAACGTATGCAATGGTGTGGGAATGGAGAATATATACTCTAAAATCCTTTATGGCTTTTACCAGGGAAAAAAATTGTTTCTCCATTATTTTATAATTCAAAGAAGCATCTCTCAAAGATTTAGTGAAAAAGGCTATGGGTTGTTCATACCCTTTGTTGTTTTTCTGTAGTAATACTGCTGCAATGGTATGTTTAGAAGCAAAAGGAAAAAGGTAAAAATCCTTGGTGAAGTCAGGACTGATCAAGAATAGAGCCTGTGTGAGTGCATGTTTAACTTGTCCAAAAGACTGCTTGGATTTGGAGTCCCATTTTATTTTTGTGTCCTTTTTTAACATGTTTTTGATGTTCCTGAGAAGCTTAGCCAGGTTAGGTATGAATCTTCTCGCAAAGTTTATTTTTCCAATGAAATATTGTAACTCTTTAATATTCATTGGGTGTTCTAGTTTCTGAATGGCTTCTATTCTACTGGGATCTATCTTAATTTCATCCTTAGAGATTATGTGCCCCAACTGTTTACCTTCCTCTAATCCAAAAAGGATTTTCTTAGGATTCATAGAAATCCCAAATTTCCTGCATTTCTCAAACACTCGTCTGATATGTCGTAAGTGCTCTTCATCGGATTGGGAATAAATAGTTACATTGTCCAGATAAATGACAATAAATCTACCAAGTTCTTCCACAAAAGTGATTTCCATCGCTCTTTGGAAAGTGGCCCCAACGTTCATCAACCCGAAAGACATTTTCACGTACAAGAAGGTACCCCAAGGTGTTGTGAAGGTTGTTTTCTCTTGGTCATCTGGGTGAACGAGAACTTGGTTATAGCCTGAGAAACCATCCAGTAAGGAGATTCGGCTGGATCCAAATACCTTTTGTAATATGTGGTCCATTTTTGGCAATGGGTAGTTGTCTTTTAGGGAAACCTTGTTCAGGTTTCAGAAATCAATGCAAAGCCTAATTTCCCCAGTTTTCTTTCGGGTTGGGACCAGATTTGAAACCCATTTGGAAAATTGTAAGGGGACTATGATTTTAGCATCATACATCTTTTTAATTTCTTTTTCTATCAGGGGAAGTAACTTGGGATTGATTCTCCTAAGTTTCTGTCTGAAAGGTTTTTTATCTTCTTTTATCGAGATCCTATGTTGTATGATTCTCGTTTCATAAGATTTTAAGTCTTCATATCCCCAAGCAAACACGTCTGCATATTCCTTGAAAATCTCAATGTATTTTAGTTTATGCTTAGGGGGTAAATATTTAGAAAGTTTTACCATCTTGGGGTTCTCTTCTGTCCCTATGTTACAGTCTTCAACCTCTTTATCACTGGCTTCAATTTTAGGTTTTTTAGCTACATCATTAAAATAAAATAAGTCTTCTAACGGAACTAAACCCCTAGGTAAAACATTACTCTTTAAATGAAAAACATCAGATTCTATCTCATATTCACCTAACTCTCCTGAATCTATTTTATTTACACTATCATTTCCAAAAATAGATTTATTCACATTTTCATCATCATTTTCTAAGTCTATGTTTGTACACTCAAAATCATTTTTACATTGTAGAAAATCTTCAATTTGATCATCATTCCCAAATACTTGCCAATATCTAATGTTGTCTGGGACAGTCGGTCTGCACTTCACCTCCACTATGTATGGGCGAGTGGAACGAAAAGGTATATTGCATGTAGTTGCTGATGTAGCTAACCCATCTGCCAAAATGTTCTGTCCCCTAGGCATCACCTGCAAATCAACTTCAATGAAACATTGAAGGGCATCCAAAACAACATTTTTATAAGCTCTAATATAGGGATTTTTTGTTGCATACTCACCTTTAATTTGTTTGATAATTAATTCAGAATCGCCTCTTACCATTATTTGTTTGGCACCAACCTTCTTTAGTAGTTTTAGGCTAAGCATCAAAGCTTCGTACTCGCCTATGTTGTTAGTGCATTGAAAATTCAGTTTGTAAGAATGGTTTTCCGAATACCTGGATTTGTGATTGTGCAACGAAACTCCTGCTCCAACTCATTCTTTGCTTATAGCTCCATTGAAGTCCATGCTCTAGAAATCTACTGGCAATTCTTCACTTATTACATTTTCCTTCCTTTCTGCCCCAGTGATTTCATGGCCTTCTTTTGGATTAGGTGTATCTTTCTCTAGTTGAGCGATTTGTTCTCCCATATCATCGTCATTATATAGGATGAAGGAACCTAGATCGGAGTGTGCAGAGTAAAGAGGATAGTTATGGGGATTTTCCTAGCTGGTGACCATATATTTCATCAGCGTCTCTCTGTACAGTCTTCTCTGTTGGCCGAATATTTGGATGGTGGCATATGACATATCCAACTGCAAAGTGCCTTTCAACTTGCCCCCCCAAGACCTGGAAAGAAACATACCATATTTTGGGGGAATGTCTGCAACTACAACATCCATAACCATGCTTTTTGCTGGAATCTGAATTAGGGTGATACATAATTCCTTGATCAACCCGATACATCTAACTTTTCTAGAGTCAAAAGAGTGTAAATCCTTGTAAGGTCTGGTGACCTCAAGTCCTAGTTTTTCCATCACTGCTTTAGGCATCAGGTTATGGGAAGCACCTAAATCTAACATAGCATTGTGTAGAATCAGGTCATGTATATTAAGGTTGATGTAAAAAGGAGCGACATCACCAGTGTCAGTCTGACCATCAACTTCAGGGACAAACATGAGTTCAGGTTGATCATCGGTAAGATTTACCGTGTCCAAATGATTTGTCGATCCAACAGTTAAGGCCTTCGTGCCTATATCAGGCTCAATGCTCAGTTCTTTGATCACCTGAGATCGGTAAGCGTGCTTACTCATCAACTTAGAAAGGGGAATGGGAATTTTCACTTTGGCTAATTCCCCTTGGAGGCTGAAAGGAGTAGGTGCTATGCTTTGGCTAAAAAATTATGATCTGTCCACCATAGTTTTCTGGGAAGAAATACTTGGTCAGTTGGTTGATGAAACCTCATTCTGCATTGATCTTTGTAAAATGGTAGGGTTTCTTTTTGCTGGAGTTTCAACATTTCCTTTCTCAGGGATCTTCTTGGTAGAAGGCTTAGGAGCTTTCTTGGTTTCGACTGTTTTCTTCATTTTGCTTATCTTTTTTGGGGAATTTTGATCAGTCCTTTTACTTCACATATTGTACTGCCTATGTACCTCGATAATGGAATTTTCAAATGCCTGTTGTTCAGTTTCTTCGGCTTCCTCACTCAACTCTATTTGAGAAAGAAGGAAAAATTCTTGCTCTTCCTGAGTAAGGAAAATGGCTTCGTTATCGTGAATGCCCATGAGGTTTATGTGTGTGTCCTTTAATTCTTCAATTACCTCTTCACCTTCATCGCCATAATTTTCCTGTAGGGGTGGTCTGATCTGTTGATCAAGAGCCCTCTGTTCTCTTTGGTCCCTAAGATCTCTCTACCTGATTTGAGGAGGATTTCTTCTGAAGTTAGGATTTCAAATTTGTGGAGCAGGTTGGTTTTCTCTAGGAGAATTTATTTTGGCTATAGTAAGTCTCTCCATCATCCTTTCCATTTCTCTAGATAAGGAATATAACTTGGTGTGAGAAGAAGATGTGGAAGTTTCCTCTTTAATCATGACTCTCCTTTCTATCCTCTGCTATGCCCTTTTAGCCAACAAGTTGGCCTCTACACTTATTGCGCTTTTCTACATGTCCTCCATGATGGTGGAGTTTCTTTCCCTTAATTGATATGACATATCAACATCGAAACCGTCAGGAAATTTTATCAGTTCCAAACCTTGTGGGGGTTTAATATCAGCTGGAATCGCATTGTAGATATTGTTGAAGCGGGTGCAGTAGTCTTGTACTGTCTCTCCTTGATTCCTTTTGATGTTTTCGTATTCTGACAAGATCTGGAGAGGATTTTTATTTACCTCCCATCTGTCCAGAAAAATTCTTTGAAACACTATAAGGTTGACCATTGAAGAAGCACGTAAGCCTTTGTACCATTTCTTCATGTCCCCAGTCAGACTCTGTGCAAAAAGTTTCATTTGAATTTTAGATTCATCCACTTCCTGCAAGTCAAAGTAGTAATTCATTTTATCAACGTGTTGTTGTGTGTTCAAGGGCCCTGTACCATCGAACTGTGGGATTCTCGTTTGATAATGTTGCAGAAGAGCGTGTAGAGGTGCGAAAAACAACAAGGGAGCATATTTGGATTCCATGATAGGCGGAGGAGGCGGGACAATAACCTGGATGATAGGTGGGGTGGTGGCAGAAGATGAGGAGGATGAGGGACTAGTTGGCACAAAGTGAGCGGTTTGAGGTTTTACAGTGGGAGATGGTATTTCAGGGGTCCAGGGTTGCAGGATGGTTGGATCTAAAATGGTTTCAGTCACAAAGCTATCAAATTTCACTCTAAACAGACTTTGTTCAAAAATGGTGTCAAAGTCGAGATCTTGAAGGGCAACAAGTTCCTCTGGAAGAGAAGGGGATCTGTGAAGGGGACTATGACTCCCTGAACCTTCTACAATGGTCTTCTTTCTAAGTAACTATTATGGATTATCAGTTGCTATGGTAGGTTCCAAGTCTGGGTGGGATCGAGTATAATCTTTTTTAGGAGCCATATTTTTTAATTTTTATATATTTTTATTTTTATGAATCCGAAATTACTATGTACAAGCATTTAACAACCTCTGAACATTATTTCTTTCTTAGATTTATAATTTGTTCAGAAACAAAGTTTTCTTCTGGGGAAAAAGAAATTGTGGGGTTGAATGTTTGTTCATCTCCCCAGTGGATTCGACACTATGTTAACGCTTTGTAAATTCCTAGAGGTTGTCAGAGTAGAAGAAATTTACAAGAGGTAAATTTATCCAACCACTTCGAAACTAGAATCTATCCCTACCAGCTTCAGAGAGGGATCTCTTTGTATGATTTAGCTATGTTTTAACTTTGAGATATTAGGCTAGTTAAATAAAATAAGATTGAATGGTTTGTTGTTGTTTTTGTTAAGTTGGATGAAAGGGTTTTGCACCTCCATTGGGCTATGGGGTCTGTATTATAAAGATAGAGGTCTAAACATAAATTAAAATATTCTTTTCATAGGGCAAGATAATGCATTCATTGGATTCTTTAGCAGAAAAGATGAGAATATCAATTAAAGTAAAGAAGCATTTAAGAATTTCTTCACTATAATATCAGAAAGATAAATATTAAGATCTTTCAAAGCTAGAAACAGGGTATACAAAGATAAATCCTGCAACGTGCACTACTTTTAAAATATTAGATTAGAAAACAATATGACATTTGAGGGAGAAAAACATTTAACATAGAAAAGAAAACATCACCAATGAATAACACGTGAGAATCCTGTGAAATGTCCCTTTGTATTACTGGAAAAATCTCTTGATAAAAATTACAGTCTTTCTGGCTTACAGGGCATAAAGATCAACCCTCGATACTTAAAATTTTGAACTATTTGTAATAAAAAATTACATACGATCTTGTCATTAAATATCAGGATGTGGCAATTCTAAATTTAGCTAACTAACTCAACAAGATACAAAAAATCAGGAACTGTTTGATGATGTGTTGAAATCTTCATGCTGATTTTTGGGGTAAACCGTTGGTGAGTCCTCTGTATGAATTCGCCTGATTGGATTGTTGACTGAGCTCAGACACCTCATCTCTTACTCGATCAAATTGCATATCTCTTCCCATCGAAGGTGACTGGGAATGACGACTTTGAGTAGTCTTCGGTATACTTCATCCATCTCTGTATACTTGGAAAAAGTTGGGTTGACGATGAAAATGTACTGGATCTCATGCTGTATGTCGATGTCTGACTATAAAGATTCTAAGAATGCCTTGCCTGTGAAACTTCCCTGCATTCCCGAGAATTTCAAACTATCTTTAGCCACGATGGCTAGTTTCTTTTTATAATCAAACAGTGTCATTAACTTGTCATTTATGACCCTTAAGCCAGGGAGGCCTTTCTTCTACAGATCTTTAATTTTGCTGAAAAATCTTTGCATTCCTATGTCCATAGTCTAGAATTTTTCCTCCAGTTGTAGCATCAGTCCTATTTTGGTTAGGACCCTCTTGAACTAGAGGACAATTTTTGTCCTATCTTCAATTTTCAAATCCTCTAACTCTTCTCTAGTTTTTGAATTTAGGAATTTAATGATCTTAGTGGCTTATGTGGGCATATCTCCCAGTTCTCCTCTTTTTTTCTCAATAACCTCCTTGCTTCTTTGCAGTAGTTCATTCGAACATGATTTGTACCATACGCCATATTTCATTTATGGACTTGGTCATATCCATCCAGACACTTTCCTTAACCTCAACAAGTGTTTTTCCTGCCACTGTTTTCTTTTGAAGCTATTGCAATTCCTGTTTGAGCTTGTCTGATGTTTGTATCTCCTTGGAGTAGCTGGTTTGGTAAGAAGACTTGAGTTTCTGAAGGTTATCAACCTCATTTTTAAGTCAGCTAATCTTTGTCTCTTACAAATTCATCTCTTCCATGGATTTTTCCAGTTCTATTGTCTTCTCCAGAGCTATCAGTGGAATTGCTGAGGGAATTTTTGCTGTAGATGTTGTGCTTACTCCTATGAGTGGAACTGTGCTCAATGGAATGACTTCCATGGGCTTTGATTGTTCCTTCTCTTTCACTAACCTTTCCAGTTCTTCTTCCATCTCTTTCAACTGTGCATTCTTCTCCATGATCAACTTGAGCATATCATCCTTTTCTCCTTCTGTCTCAGCTATCTCCTTTGCCTGTGGATCTTCCATTGGTGGAAGTTTCAATTGTTTCCTCAGAGATTCTATATCAACATTTTTCTTTTTAAGCATCTCCTTGACTTATTTCACATTCGAGAGGTCATAGCCTATCTTGAGGACCAATTCTTCCAACATCTTAATTCGGTTATCCTTTGCAAAGGATGATATATTTTCTAATTTCAGCTGTGTCTAGACATCGCTCAGAGATACCTGTAATTTAGCGGCCATGGTAGAATCATTTGCCAATGTGGAGAAAACCATTTCCCTAGTTTTCCTGTGCAGTTCCATTTGATCAGTAGGATGCACATCCTTAGTATGAAACTCAAATGTTGCCCTTTTGTAATCAGTGATTACTTTTGGGTTTGGCACCTATGCCTACAGAAACACCATGTGCATTCTACCCTTCTCTGTATCGAATGTAGATAACAATCTGTGTTGTGTTGTTGATGTCTGTTTCCAAAACTGAGCATAAGTACTATTGGTTAGTGTCTGATTTTTCTTTTTGATAAGGTCATACTTCTCAAAAACACTCAACTTTGGTCCTACTTTACTCGGCTGGTCGACTAGTGGAGTATTTGTGGGCTTCTTGGACAAAACTGTAAACATGATCTGTTTGTTGCTTGTGCTAAGAAGTGACTGATCATCTTTCATAGTTGCAGTGGATTGGATTCCCTTTTCACCAGCCGTGTCATGTGTATGATTGGTTTTTGGCCTTTTGGTGTTTAATTAGAAATCTTTAGCCGAGACTTCGGAGACTGAAGGTGAAGTATCCTTCCTGGGGATTTTCTCCTTGGGAACCTGTGGTGTAGTAGTCTGTGAGATGATAACCGAAAGGTCCTGCTGTTCTATCTCAACCAGAGTGTTCAACTCCCATTCTGTTTGATTTGTGAAATTTTCTATCTCAAGGTTGGGTGTATGAACATATGGAACATTTTTATTTTTAACACTCATCTCAGAAATTGTCCTGCATGGATCATAGTTCCATATGAAACTAACTTGAAACTTCATTTCTTTCAAAAATCTGTCTGCTTCCTACCCAGTGCCTCGGCTATTACAGATGAAAGACCCTATTTTCCCTTTAATTCTAAGTTGTTGTTTCTTTTTCAGAGACACAAAATGTATGTCATATGAGCTAATCATTTGCCTTATATACTCCAGGGAAAATATCCTCACGGGTAGATACTTGGGAAATTTGTATGGAGCCAACTCGCATCCATATACTCTGATCTTGGTGTGGTTTTGGTAAAGATACCAGTCTCCATTTTTTTCAAGGTCTGAGAGATGTAAAATCCTCTAAATCTCCTCATTTATTCTCGGTTACGGTCTGCCATTGAGCATGCTCACCACAGGATGGTATAACTGCTCGATAAACTTTTTGAAACTGAACTCTGTTGAATTTTGTCTGATTAGTGAACTCCAAGCTGTTACCACCTGCAACCTCCCATCCTTGTCCATTTTCTGCATTGAAAAGGAGACCCTGTCTACTTGAAAGAAAGTGAACATGTAGGCTAGTATTGAGGAATACTGGAACATGCCTTCTGAGGTGAAATTTAAGAACTTCTCGTGAATACTATCCGCCAGGAAAATGTTGTAGTCAAACTGTGTGGTGGTCTTTCTTTTGTGTAGAAGATGGACAGAAAACACAATGTGGGTTCATCCACCCATTGGCCAGAAAAATAACCAAGCAGAGCACAGAGCGATGAAATGACTTGGTTTACCTTCTCTGAGAACAGGAAGGAAGGGTATGGGGGATTTGTCTTGGGGAGTTGAGCATCCTGAAGGAGGAAAAGCTCGAAAATATGGGCTCTCTGAGGGAATGATAGTTTMTGGTACAACTTCGTCTTGAATTCAAGGTTAAAAGGGGAGGCGGGATCAGTTATGGGTATTTGCATCATTTGATCAATAGCCTCTGGTGTGATGAAGAAAAGAGTTTCTCCTGATGAAGATACTATGTTTCTCTGGTCAAGGATGTAATGAGCCTAGCATTTGAATGAAAATTTAGGGAAATGGTGAACCTGGGGAAAAAGATACATAGGGAGGTTGGATTCCCATAGTCCAATTTCATCGCTTTGATCTAAGAAAATATMTTTTAGCCATGACTGCAAATCCACAAAGTCAAATTTKCACTTGGTGTCTGCGATTAAATGATCTTTGTTGGCCAAATGGATCCTGTTGAGTTCGAAAGGAGGCRGGAGGAAAGGATTTTCCTCGGATTCTTCTTTCTTGGATTTTSRTACCATCACTGTGAMAATACCTACAAGTCAAACAAAACATTAGTGCAGATGAYTGTGGTTTTGGATGACTGACTGAAACRGAGAGGAGGTAGGGAACAATTCTCTGGTGCGAGGACAAAGTAAGCAATGGGAGAATGAAGGAAAAGGGTATTTTTGAGCAAACGGATACTCGTTGGGCACGGGAGACAGATCAACAGGCTAACGGATAAGTTAGCCTATAATAAATTGACAACGGGTCCTTTAGAGCGTGAGATGGTAGGTAGCAACGAATGACAAGTACGACAGGGTGACGTGAAGGGTGTTGATTGGGAATTGACCATGATGAAGGGACTTGTAACGTGTGAACAGTGGGAGTGGACTAACAAAGTTATGAGATATGATCTTTAGGGAAAAAAGTGGAAAATGATGTCATGGGGTAACGGGGGTATGTCAAAAAATGGTAAGTGGTAAGTGGTGAGAATCTAGACCAATGGATTCCTGCCATGTAGAGAAAAGGGCTCACCAGAAAAAACACTCCATTCTAGACCCTCCCCCATTGTTAAAAGTAGACTGGTCGGGGGGGTCCGAAAAATACCATCAGTTGTCCATCGGTGCGCCTGTCGCTGGACCACAGAATTCAATCTCAATTGTGTATATAGATGCCAACACCTCGATCGTTCAGATGCGTGCCTTTTTTATACATGATTCTGGACCCGCCCCCCCTACCATTAAAGGTAGAACGGTTGGGGGGGGGGGGGTCCGGAAAAACTTATCAACCGTAGATCTGAGCGCTAACACCTCATCCATTCATCTATGCATTGTCTTTAATCTGTGAGTGCAAACTCATATTTTCTCTGAAAACTTAGGATAAGTGCTTTAAGTGGGTTTTTCCAAGCTTTCCCTATTTTTATCACCATGGGGTTAGATATTCAACTTTCAAACATCAAAAGATAGGGTTTCAATATTGATCATCATGCCTATTTTATTGAGATAAAGAAAAATACCCTATGCTCTAACCTAATTACATATGACATTTATCCCATATTGAACTGTTAGACTAAGAAATTACTCTATCCTGGGGTTATTTGACCAAGATTAGACAGTTTGGTCAAATTTATTCACTAGCTAACCTAATTTGCTTGGCTAAGATTAAACAGTTTAGCCAAGCTTATTCACTACTCCTATCGACATAAATTTAAAAGGACTTGGCCATGCTTAAACTGTATGGACCAAGTCATAGTTATTGCATGGGGCTCTATTTAAATTTCTTTTATGCCCTCTTTTATTCTTTTTCTTTCTTTTCTTTCTTTTTTCTTTTTCTTTCTTTTTCTCAATTTATTTACAGAATGGAAAATCATTTGACAAACAAAACACTAAAGTGATAACATTTCAGTCACGAATTGATCCTATAAATTATAGGGTTATAACACCATCCATGTGGCAACCAAATAAAAAGAGGAGAATATTGGTTCTTTTTACCCCTAAGTGCCTATGTTAGCTAACCTTTCATATGGGAAAGGATTCTAAGTGGAGTGAAGTTTCCTTACAAAGTGCATGAAAGTAAACATATGAAGGCTAGGGGCCTTCAAATCATCATAAAAACCCTTACAATGTTGAAAAACTAGAGATATGCACAAGCTACAACTTTGATAGGAGCACAAAGAGTGCACAATGCGCAATGTAAAGAATCATGTGGCGCACAGAGTGTGCATCTATGGGCAAGAAAAACCATGAACTTCCTGTCACACATCGGGGGAGAAATTTTCAAGTGAAATAATTCTTCCCCAACTCTGAATTTTGACTTTGGCAGAATGGGCTAGGCTGGTTTTTGTACCTTCAAGATAGAATGATCAAAATGAAGTGCTCTCTAAGATCAAATAGGGAGGAATTTGATATCGATCCCCAGTATATTTTCCAATCTGTTGTGTTGGTTTTGTCACTTGGGTGAGCAAAAAAACAACACTTACATGTCTAGATGATCTTGCTAGACAAGAAAAAAGTTCGTGAGTGGATTAAACAAGACAAACACATGTATAAACAAAGAAAACAAACTAAAAAAACTTAAGAAATAAAAGTTAGAAAGCATGAGAAACTTAGGACCATGAAAATCAAACAATGACCAACATAATGCTACCACTGGATCAATAGATTAGTAGGGAAAAAATCATAGAGAAAAATAAGGACTTATGAGTCCCCTCTTCCTCCTTGGGAGGGATATTGAGTTCCCTAATGGATAAATATTCATACAATGGAAGAAATGGAAAATAGTGAAGAACAACAATGCCTATTCCCTCAAGAGGTGAGTGGAATGTCCTATTGCAATGATTCTTGAAGGCTCCAAAGAGAAAAGAGGATTCTCAAGGGAGAATCCTTGCAACATAACAATACAATGAATATATTGGTTTCTTAGTGCACCCATGGCTCTTATTTATAACATTCATACATGGAAAATTGTAATTGGTTCATAGTGTGAACAAGGGGCCTTTTAGGGCACC
Source organism: Picea sitchensis (assembly GCA_010110895.2). Classification (NCBI taxonomy): domain Eukaryota; kingdom Viridiplantae; phylum Streptophyta; class Pinopsida; order Pinales; family Pinaceae; genus Picea; species Picea sitchensis. Next base: position 96,977 of record SNQJ01S0103766.1, read on the forward strand.
CTCTAGTCCTTGACCAACCCCCCATTATGATTTCGCTTAGATATACAGGTCAAATTGTGATGGGGGTTGGTCCATAAGTGGTTGAGGGGCCGACAAGATCCCTAAATGTTCCATTCATAGAAGTGTGTGGTGTTTCTCATACACAGTTGCACACTTGGCGCATTGTGCATGGTGAGGTATTTATTGGCCCATGCACACTGCGCACTGTGCGCGCACTTCCTTTGGTGAATTTGCGCATGTCAATTTTTGACCCAATTGTATAGTTTTTTTTTTCCTTTTGAATGAATTTTAGTTTTGTAGGTTGACTAATTGTTGTTGGCATTGATGTGTTTCCTTAACCATTTGTGTGCAATGTTGTGGATTATTTTTCAGTGCTAAAAAACCTCAAGAACATGTATATAAGTGCATGGTTCAATGGATATTAGTACCACCACAATAATGTCCAAACCATTTTATTCACACACTAGAAGGCATTCCGAAGAACTGGTACACTGAACAAGAACAATGTACAGAAACTGCTAACTGGGAAGAGATACAACAAAATTTCACAATTACATTTTCTTTTGAGCATGACATTCTACAGATAGATACAACGCTAAAAGTGGTAAGATACAAAATATTTGAAGAACCAGAATTTGAAATAGTTCCATCATATCAGAAGCAGGCTAGACAGGCAGTTAAACAATTTCTACAATGTTATCACGTCGCACAAGAGGAAGATCTAGTAGAAGATAATCTACACAATATACAAATCCCAGAAGTGGAAGGTGAAAGGGAAGTGGAAGGTCCCAAGTGAGATTCAAATGATTATGCTACACCATTAAAGATCAATAAGGTCAACATTGGAACTGCATAAAACCCAAAGATAGCAAGTATGGAGATTATTGGGATAATCAGACAATAGAAAGGATCACAAAATTACTACGTGATTACAATGAATTATTCCCAAAAAAAATATCAGGGGTGAAGGGGTTAGAAGGATATCTAGGAGAGATTAAGACACCTTTAAACCCAAAAGGATGACCTATCATATAGAGGCCTTACATATTGAATCCAATATAAAAAGAAAAGGTAAATACAAAAATTGACAAGATTCTAGAAGATGGTGTCATAGAACCTATAGAAGAGTCAGAATAGATCATCCCTATGGTGGTGTAGGAAAATAAGCAAGGAGGGGTCAATATTTGTGTAGATTTCAGAAAGTTGAATGATGCTTTCCTACATAATCCTTTTCCTACCCCATTTACAGACAAAGTTTTGGAGAATGTAGGGGGTCAATAAGCTTATTATTTTACAGATGGATTTTCAGTTTATCATCAGATCGAGATACCACCAAAACATAGGCATAAGACAACATTTTGTACAGAGTGGGGATCATTTCATTATACATTTATTCTATTTGGATTAAAGAATGCACCAACCAGTGTTTCAAGGGTAGTAGTAACATCTTTCAAGGACTTAATTCACAAGTTTTTGGAGGTTTACTTGGATGATTAGATATTTTTTAGTTTGCTAAAAGATCATGTTGAAGTATTAAGCATGATGTTGGATAGATGCAGACAGTTTTAGATATCATTGAATATTAAGAAGTGTATTTTCAGCACACATTTTGGGATTGTTGTTAGGACATGTGGTGTGTAAACAGGGCTTGTTGGTTGATCCTGCTAAAATTGTTGTCATAGTTAACATCCACCACAAACGTCAGTGCACCATTTGAAGAGTACATTGGGACATACAACATATTACATGAAGTGATAGTGAGAAACCCCCCTATTCCTATACTAGGGACAAAGTATAGGAAGAGCTATGATCTCCCTTAAAATACAATCTAATTCATAAACTACCCCAAACACTCTAAATACATGAACATAAAGATATAGGAAAGTAGGTCATAAGCAGTACCTTTGGTCCAACGTTCGATGTAGACCACCTCCATCTTTGTAGCTCCCATGATGCAATTCTCCTCCCAAAGCTGACCCGAAAGAACACTTAGGAAAACAACGCTACAAATATTCTATCTCTACTCATAAATATTAGGGTTAGATATAAACATTATGCATAAATCAAATGAAAAACATAAATATATCATTTGGGAAAGGAAAAATATTATTTTATTCAAATCTAAAAATCGAAAATTACAACCTTTGTAGGCTGACGCTCTGTGAAAAAGGTCCAGGCCCATCTTAATGTTGCTCCAAGTGCAGTATCCCAATGATTTCTCTCACAATCAGTTGATCACTTCAAGGGAAGGGAAGGGATTGTATAGGATAAAAGTCTAGCGAAGGAATGCTAAGGAAAAAACTTAGAAGGGGCTGCAAATTCCTAGGAAAGGAGGGAAAGGAATTTGGGAAGAGTTTTTCTATTTTGATGCTTGATTTGGAAATGGGACCCCAAGACTTCCTTTTATATTAAAAAAGGATAGTTATTTGGTTTGGGGATGGGATATATCGGGTGATTTGGTTGGGAAACCCTCAATAGATCGTAAACTCCACCAAATTCCTTGCAACTTTTTATTTTTTGCAACTTTTGGAGGTAAACACGGGTTGTTTAGTATGTAGCTAGTGTATGTACGTAGGATTTATAGAATGCATAAATCATATATACGCGGGAAGTAGTACAATACAATGCTTACATGCTCCAAAAAATGGTTTTTTAAATAGAGTTCCTTAGCAATGATTTGGAAAATTATGAAAGTAAAAAGGAAAATTCCATGTATGCATATGTAGAGAATTTTAGGGCTATAACAGATGCCCCCTAATGTGTGAGGTCAGAAGAGAAATTGGTGGCCGAAATACATTACAATATCTCTACCAGTGGGAATGCATGGTGTCATGTTTGCCCAGGACCAAAGTTAGGGAGTGCGCCATCTGCATAATAATAATCTCTCTGAGGTAGGCATACCCATGCTCAAGATGAACTAATCATGGATCCCAATCAAGTACATTGTAGATCCATGTCATAGAAATGTCTATATAAAGTGTAGCCATAAGAAATACATAATGGATATACATCTCAAAAGCAATCATTGATATTCAAGTATAATATAGTATGCATCTTCAAGAAGTATTGATGCCTGGGACTAGATATGAAACCACCATAGCTCGAGAAAGAACTTCAAGATATTCAAAGGCTTAGGTAGGATTACAATAGGAGTGTAAAACTCACTACTCTGAGGTCTTCGACAAGCCATCGAGAAAAGACTAAAGGATCTCAATAATCATGCAGAGAAGTTCGTCAATTTTGAATATGGACTTGACTGGAACCACGGGATGGATGACTCATGAAAGTCAAGAGACAAATTGTAGAAAGGCTGACTTAGGTTGGATAATATTTCCCTGGGAAAAAAATACAAAAGATGATCAGACTCAGGTAGCTTAATATTGACATAAGTCTGGGATGCAGGAGGCACCACAAACTCTCCATGTGTTTGAAAGAGTAACCAAATGGAGGAGGAAACAAATCTATGTAGAGATAATAACTTACTAAGGTCATACTAGATCCCAATGCTTGATGAAAAAACATAAGGATGTGCTTTGTCGAAGGGCGATTATCTTGCTGCCAAAAAAATAAGGTATATTTCCTATCCCCTCTTTTTGGAATATTTGATTTTTTTCTGTATTTTTCAAATTTTTAACGAGCTTGAAAAAGAATACAATATTGATACATTACAAAGGAGGAACGAGTGTCATGAGCAAGAAAACTAGTTCCAAGTGCACAAAATATAATGATGCTCAAGGCAAGGAGACATTTGCAGGATAAGGACAATGGAGGAAAATTCCTCCATAGGTCAAGGTGTCCGATCGTAAAGGAAAAAAGTGTTGCAAGGCTTGGGTATAAGGAATGCTTTAAAGGTTAAGTTGAGAGAAAAATGTAGCCAAAATTAGGCCAAAGATGCAAAGATGAGACCCGCAATGCGATTAAGAATGAAACAACAAGACTTCTTCCATGTAAAGTTTTATGAGCCCAGAGAAGGTAAGSTCGGTGATTTTTTCACATTTAGAGAGTCTGAAAAAATGTTAAAGAATAATCCAAGGAGTACCTTCTTCGCAATTAGTCCAATCAGCTCGAAAAAAGGTTAAACTTGCACCGAAAGGAAGTCTCTTCAAAATCGTTTTAATGAGTGTGACAAAGACAATATCACTTGGATATATTTTCAATTTTAAGGAGTTTGAAAAGATCTTAACTATGGAATCACAACCTTTTTCTAAGTTTAGTCTCCTTAGCCCAAAAAAGTATAAATATAAATGAGGAGAACTCTCCCTTCGAGATGAATCTCTCAAGGCATACCTTTTTCCTGAATAATATTCTAGCTAGAAAAAGGGTTAAGCTCATGCCAAGTAGATGTTCTTCTGGACCAATTTAATGAGTGTAAAGGAACAAGGTCACTCGATAATATTTTCATATTTAGGGTGTATGAAAAGGTCTTAACTATGGACTCCAGGGGGGTTCCTTTTTTGTAAGTAATCTCCAAGGCCCAAAAAAGAGTATAAACCAAAACCAAGGAGAATGTTCCTTTTTCTAAAATTTAGTCCCTCGGGTCCGAAAAAGGGTTAAACTTATGCCTGAGAATACTCTTCTAGCAAACCAAAGTTCCTTGAGCATACCTTTATTCGTAAAATTAGTCATCCAGACTGAAAAAGGGGTAAACTACAGTCAGACAGATGTGCCTTCAAATTTGAGTTTGGCGAGCATGAAGGGAAACAAGATCGCTCGAAAATATTTTTAATTTTAGAGAGTTTGAAAAGGGATTAAGGAAGACTCCAGAAGGATATTTTTCTCAAGTAATCCAAATGAGATCGAAAAGAATAAATACAGTCTCGTTGGATGTTTTTTTTTAAATTTAAAGTGAGCTTGAAAGACAACAAATTGTCCTCATTAGGGAGTCCTGTGGGTAAGGCAAAGAGTGATGATTAGCAAGAAGAGTGAGGCTTCAATATGTAATCATGAAGGGACTAATCAGGAATCCTAGGAATATAGTAAAAAATCACAGCATGGATGCCAAAATGCAACAAAGGATCTACCTAAGGAATTCATGTAGAGGTAGGCTATACTACCTAATTACGACACTTCTAAAGAAACTGAGAAGGTTCTATGTCGCACTTTGGTGGGATCAATCCTATAGCGAAATGAACCGGGAAACAAATAATGAAAAAATGCAAGTAGGTAAAAATATAACCTATATTCCAGTTTATAGGTCAATACCTATCAGAACATATCGATACTATGAACAAATGTCAAAGAAAAAACATCTCAAAGATCCTGCATATAAGGCCAATAACACTCATCTAGAAGTTAATAAATCCAATATAGATAGAAACATCAGAAAAATAAGAGGTTCTATTGAATACAAAACTTGAAAAGAACAAACCTAGAGTGTACAAGATGTGCAAGGTATTGCACAACCTTATGGCTCATGCATAGTACTAGTTCAAGTAGAGCCCGCTCCTAGGCTTTGACCAAGAGTCACTTCGATAGTCAACCTGGAAAGTCTCCCAAAAGGGTAGAAAACAAAAACCACAATGTAAGTCTTCCCATGGTATAGAAATTGTATTCATGGCTTCAAGGATAGCCTCATCTGAAGGAAAAACAAATTCCGAGAAACCACGCAAATGAGGAGGGTTGACACTCGTAAAGGGTGAAGAAAAATGACCATAGTCCAAATGAAGATGGATATTTTGGTCACGGTTTGTAGATTTTATCGACGAAGAATCACAAGCACAAAGGCTTGAGGATCTACAAATAGTGAGATCAGACTCAAAAGGAAACTCAAGATCACTAGGACCAAGAGGGGGAAGCAAGGGCTCCCATGCCCCCATTGGATAACAAAATTGATCAATTGTCGATACCATATCTTGAGAAGGAAAACATGATTGTATACGTTCCTGCTCAGAAGAAATTGAACATCGAGGATAAGACGCCACATAATTATCCTGTGGTGGGGTAGTGTCTACACGAACACTAGGAACATATAAAGGGGCATCCTGAACTAATGTCGAATTAGTATGGTGATTATCATATTCCAAGTGGTTGATAGTGACAATGCTTCGATTATGAGGGAAATGAATCACCTGGAAGAGCATAAACACCACAACATTCATAACATATACATAATCATTCCGAATAAGAATATTGAAATCTAACGAGCCTTGCACCATTATAACACCCACAAGGATAGTCTTCCCACCTAACGATATAGGTAACTGAGGAAGAATCCCCAAACAATCACTAGGATGTCT
>SNQJ01S0103767.1:5967-21270 GCA_010110895.2 Picea sitchensis
CTTCGACCGGTCATGAAACACTGGATTCTCAGAGAGTTTTATGCAACTCTGATTATCACAGTGAATGAGAGTCGGAGACATCTCCTAACCAAATAAACCAACCAGCATATTGCAAAGCCAAATGGCCTCACAACTGGCCTAACTAGCTTCCATGTACTTTGCCTCAGCCGAACTCAAAGCAATTGACTTATGCTTCTAGCTAAACCAGGAAACAAGTCCTAACCCCAAACTGAAGCAACACCATGAGGTGCTTTTCCTGTCAGTAGCACATCCTTCCCAGTCTGAATCTATGTATCCAACCAAACTGAATCCATCTCCCTTGACATAGTCTAGGCCAAAGTCCATTGTCCCAACAACATATCTCAAGATGTGTTTTTCCCCAACCATGTGAACACTCCTCGGCTCAACCATGTATTAACTGAGTGTGTTCATGGAAAAACATATATTTGGTCTGGTGTTAACCAAATACATAAGTGAACCGATCAAATACCTGTATGTTGTGGCTTCCACCAACTGGCTATCTAAAGCACTAAGCTTCTTCTAGTTGGTATTCATAGGTGTAGACATAGGTCTGCAGTCCTCCATCTGAAATCTTCTCAGAATATCTGCTGCATACTTCCCCTACCCAAGAAGTATGTGACCCTCCTCCTACCATACCTCCATACCCAGAAAGTAGTGCATCAATCCAATATCACTCATCTCAAAATATGATGCAAGTCCCAGCTTGCACTCAACTATGAGATCCTCGGCTCCAGTAATGAATAGATCATCCACATACAAAATGAGAATGAGCATGCCCTCACCTCTAATGATGAAATAGAGGTTTGGATCAGCATCGCTCTTCTCGAATCCCATCTGAAGATAATAAGTATCAATCCATGAATACCAAGCTCAGGGAGCTTGATTTAGTATATATAGTGTCTTTCTCAGAAGGCACACATGAGTCTCCTTGTCACTCACCTCAAAACCCTATGGATGCTTTATGTACACCTCCTCCTTAATAAAGCCATTCAGAAATGCATTTATCACATCCATCTGATGAATGCACCAACCCAACTCTACTGCTATGGCAATGATAGTCATGATAGAAGTGTATCTCACAACTAGTGAGAAAGTTTCATCATAGTCGACTCCCTCAATCTGTGAGAAGCCTCGTGCCACAAAACGGGCCTTGTGTTTCTCCACGCTACCATCTGCAGCAATATTGGTCTTGTACAACCACCTGGAAGTCACAATTGACTTCCCCACTGGCCTCGTAACCACATCCCAGACATCATTGTGCACAATGGAGTCATACTCCTCAACCATGGCCTCTCTCTAGACCTGATGGTACACTGCCTGTGTAAAATTCTGTGGCTCAGTATCCCAGATAGTCATCACAAGTGCTAAGTATGCTCCCAATCTGACTGGTGGACTCTTATGTCTAATTTGACTCTTGGGTTCCCCTACATTCTCTATGGCCTCCTTCAAGGTCTCCTGAAACCATGTAGGTCTCCTCTTCCCTAAATTGGTCAACGAAGAAATAAGGTCTCTCTACCCAAGAGTGATGGCCTCAGGACTCACCTCAACACTTTGCGATCCTGAAGTATGTACTCCATCTAAATTCTATTCCCCATCTGACTGAACATGCTCTGATTGTTACCCTGAAGTTGTGCATGGTGACCCTGTCACCCCTGATGTTAGTGTACCTAAATGTTGAGGCTATTCTCCCTTTGAGACTGCAACTGGGAACTCTGCATCATCCACAACTCTAACTCTTGACTCAAGAGATCTCGCAAAAGCCCTATCCTCCTCAAATATAACATCTCTTCTCACCACCACTTTCCTAAGTGGTGGAATGTAGATGTGATAGGCTTTCGACACCTCTGAGTATCTAACTAGAATCCCCTGCTGGGTTATGGGGTCTAGGTTTGTCGTCCTCTCCGAGGGGACATGAGAGAAAGATGAACATCCAAAAATCCTGATATGCTCGATATCGAGCCTCCTATCAGTGAAGGCCTCCTCAGGAGTCCTCTTCCCCAAAATCCTATGGGGGCTCTTGTTCTACAGATAAAATGTAGTAGCACATGCCTCTGCCCACAAATACAAAGGCAAACTCTGATCATGCAACATGGATCTCGCTGCACCAGTAACGGCTTGGTTCTTCCTCTTGACAACCCTGTTCTGCTGGGGGTTGTAAGGTACGGTCATTTGTCTTATGATTCCATGTTGTACAGAGAAGTCTACAAACTGTCTCAAGGAATACTCTCCCCCATTATCCGACTGCAAGACTTTGATCCCCTTTCCCGACTAGTTCTCCATAAGAGCTTTGAACTCTTGGAATAGTGCGAAGACCTCATTCTTGGCCTTCAGAAAATAGATCCAATTCTTCCTCAAGTAGTCATAAATAAATGTGAGATAATACTCACAACCAATCAAGGACTTTCGAGTCATTGGCCCACACACATCCATGTGTACTAAATCTAGTATCCCAGCTGACCTCATGTCACTTCTGGGGAACGATGCCTTGGCAAACTTGCCAAGCGCACACCCTATGCAAACATCCTGATGCTCTATGATGATCTGTGGCACTCCAGTCACAACCTCTCTCAGTCCTCCAAGAGCCCCATGATGTAGGTGGGCCATCCTACGATGACATAACTCACACAATTGTCTGTTTTTGTCGCTACTAGCCACCAGTGCAAGAAGTGGCTGAAAAAGTAATCTGTACAGATCCCCATCTCTCACTCCAATCACTTATCCTGAGTCTAGTGATGACCCCCGAGGATGAATCAATACCTCGGTGCCTCTGAATGTAACCTCAAGACCTCTATCTTGGAGGGTGGAAACTGGAATCAAGTTCTTCTTCATCCCAGGGATGAAAAGAACATCAGTAAACAATATAGGTGGCAAGTTCTCTCTCCTAAAAGAAACTGTGCCAATCCCAGCAACTGTGAATACTCTGTCATCTCCAAGAGAAATATCTATCCTGACCTCAGTGCCTCTGAGATTAGAAAAATGCTCTCGAGATCCAGTCATGTGGCTTGATGCCCCGCTATCAATATACCAGATACATGGTGATGACTCAATCGAACTGCAACATATGTGAAAAGCACACTCTCTCTGAAAATTAGTCTGAAAGTATACCTCCTCTGTTGTAGTCATTGTACCACCCTTTTTATTCTTCTTGTTCAGACACTTTACATCATAGTGCTCGAACTTCTTACAAACAAAGCACTTCACTTTGCTCATATCTCTACCCTAACCACTGCCCTAACCACTGCTGCTCTTTTCTCCTCCACTCCTTTGTGGCTGGCCCCCAGTCTTGGGACCTTTCTGACCACCTTGGTCGGCCTTCTTCTTTCCCTTTCCCAAAAGAGAAAGATCCTCCTCACCCTAACCAATCTGTTGTTACTTTTGTTTCCTCTGTCCAGAAACCTCTGATGCTAATCTGATCTCCTCCTAGAGGAAGTCATCCCACATCCTCTCCCATGCAGTCAAGACTTCTCTGGCAACTATGGCATGTACAAATGGACCCCACGGTTTGATGAAGCTATTCAAAGCTTGCCTCACCAAAGATTTGGGTTCAATAACCTCACCGACGGCTCGAAGCTCGTCTCTGATCTGAGTGTATCTACCAAGGAATTAAGTCATTGACTCATCCTTGAGCATGCGAATGCCCCTAAGTCAGTCATGAAGAGCCATCTTCCGGTTCTCATTTGAGCTCTCATATATTTTGCATAAAGATGCCCACATCTCATATGCATGAGCCTTCCCCATCAAATGGGGTATAATGTGATCCTGGACTGCATCAGAAATAGTCCTGTTCGCCTTGTTGTTCCTTTTCCTAAACTCTGCCACCAAGATGGTAGCAGTGACAGGAATGGGGGGAAAAACCGCCTTGACTATATCCCATAGCTCAAGGTCCTCCAAGAAAAAGATCATCCTCTCCTTCCACGATGACCAATTGCTAGTCCCAGCTAGCCTGTCCTCAACTCGCATCTGAGATGTTGACATCACTGCCAATCTGTAATCCCCAACTGATGTTTCTCTGCCAAGGAACACACTGTCTCACTCCTGTCAACACAGGTGTGAAAAGATACAATGTACTCTGACCTCACTCCCAACAAAATGGGTATGAAGAGAGGTCACAAAAATCAGCCTCACACCTACGTAGTAGGAGTGAGGNTCCCCAACTGATGTTTCTCTGCCAAGGAACACACTGTCTCACTCCTGTCAACACAGGTGTGAAAAGATACAATGTACTCTGACCTCACTCCCAACAAAATGGGTATGAAGAGAGGTCACAAAAATCAGCCTCACTCCTACTACGTAGGTGTGAAAAGAGACTGATCTCAAGGTGTCCAAACTACCCAAAAATCCTCTGAAAAATTCTGCCCTCTAAAAACCACTGAATGAGTCAATGGCTATCAGCAAGATCTTCCAGAAAGAAGTATATGGAAGCCACTCAATATGCTGTCCCAACTTTCCAAAAAGTCAGCCACTGAAGCTCTGATACCATGTGAAAATTCTAGGTCCTATCAGCTTTCCTACTTGGTTTGTCTTTGACCAAAGGAAGGCTCTAAGTTTCAATGTCTTCTTGTTTAGTTTTCTGCTCTTTTATAACAACCTATAGTTTGAATATTTTCAAGCTGATTTGTTACGGTTATGTTCTCAATTTGGGTGCTTTATCATGTCGTTTTTGTCATAAAAATTAGTACATGCAACTCAAATAAACATAACACACCTAATACATTGTTTACAGTTGATTATGAACATATCTAATAACTAATATCATGCATTTGTAGACACATGTATTTTTGGTCAACATGACCTTGGACAAAACCCCCCTAGGGAAAACCAGTTTGAGATCTATGTGTATATATGAAGAAATCAAATGAAGGGTTACGGTAAACACAATACAATATAGAACTTGATACAATAGCAACTCCAACATAGAATATATATAAGCTCAAATCCATAGAATGCACCCCAGAATGGTGCGCTCCTCATGCAAACTGCCAGAACCATTGAATCTGCTCCAACTGCCAACTGTGATGTCAGATCGAAAAACCCCTCCATAGGAATGAAGCTTTAGTAGATTTCCTCACTCTACAACTAGCCTCACTGCAATCTGATGGATAGATATCCTACCAGGAATGAATCAACCTGTCAAGCTAATGCGCCCCTCTTAAATGTAGAATAGCTCCTGTAAATAAATGAAGCAAGCTGCTCCAAGCCTCCCACAAGGAATGCTAGTGGCATCCCTAAAAAATACTCATGCAACTGATCTCATCTCCATAGCTCAATTTCTCCTCTCACAACAAGAAAATCTCTCCATGAAGAATGTGCCCTCCTTAGACCCTTTGCGCCCTCTTAGACCAAAATTAGGAAACCTAGAGATCAATGGTGGACATTCAATCTAGTCAATGGTTGAGATCTCCCCATGCATCCCTAAATCATAAACCCACTTTTGGGTTAAGTTTCCTAAGTCCACTTATGTCTCCAAATTCACCCCTTTGTGAATTAATAATCACTTTATGCCAAAAGTGACCAAATTTCACTTTAACCAAATTCAAAGTGAAAATAGACAAAAGTACAAGGTACAAAGTGTCATGTCCTTCCCTCATGTGCTAAGGAGATCAAAAGCACATGGGGAACACCTCCCAAGGTATAAATCTCAACACACAACCCCAACCAATGTGACCAATTGGAGCAGTTTATTAATGCAAAAGAAAAATGTTACAAAGAGATTATACAAGAGAGTTTCTCACAATCGATCATCGAAAAATGACCCTCCATGGTCTTTAAATAGAGGTCACGGATCAATGGCCATTAAGATCAAGGAGAATATGAACCGTCAGATCACTCTATGTCGGGAACATATCATGACCATTGGATTTCCTAATTACAAATGCATATGAATGCATACTACAACACATTAGACCAAGTAGATCTTAACTAATCCCTAAGTGTCTAAATATCCTAACATCCCCCCTTAAGAACAACTTGGGATAGGATTGACGGATTTACAATAGTGACACAATGGAGGTGAATATGTCATTTGATACACCATTTTGTTGTGGTGTATATGGAACATTATGTTTCATTTAGATTCCCTATGTAGTGTAGTAACCTGTAAAATTATTGTTCACATATCTGCCTCCATTATCTGTTATTACCCTTTGAAATTGATGTCCAGGTTTCTTTTCTACAAGGGCCTTGTAGGCCAAAAAATTTGCTCTTAAGTTTTAAGAAGTAAACCCAAGTATGTCTGGAAATGTCATCAATGAAAGTTAAGAAATACTTGCACCTAGAAAAAGAAGGAGAAAAAAATGGACCACACAAATCACTATGAATAAGATGCAAAGGGCCTGACACATGCCAAGTGGCAAGTTTGCCAAAATTGTCCTGATGATGTTTACGGAGAACACAACTTTCAAAAACACCATCTCTACATGAAACAAGAGGAAGATCGGTCAGCATATGTTTATTACATAGTTGTTGCAATGAGCGATAGTTTAGATGAACAAACTTCTCATGCCAAAGTTTAATCAAGTCATCCCTATGAGAAACAAAAATTGATGAAAAAGATGATGACCCAAAGTTGGAAAACTTCTACAACCTCGTAATATCATCAACAACTCTAGTTGTAAGAAAATGCTTAGGATCTTTTAGATCCTTGATTACAACTTGGTGAGGTGAAAACTATATGGTTTTACCTTCACCGGAATGAGTGATTTGATATACTTATAACATGTATGGTTTTATGCATAATATCACCAAGATGTACATCAACCAAGACTACTCACAAACATCAACAAGATGTACTGCAATAAATATGTGCTTCTAAAAGTATACCAAGTCATATATTCCACATTATCCATAAACCATGTCCCAACAATACTACTAGCATGAGCATATAACAATGGACCAAGCATATATCAACCATTCATCAACAAGTCAAACTATGAATCATCAACATGTACGAACATCACCATGCCATACACTTCATGTATGTGCCAACTCATCAACTATATTTCTCCACATGTACTTAACATGTACCTCAACCATATACCAAGACATGTACAAATATAACCATCAAACATTCTCTAGAAATACATCACACTATCCATAACCAAATACCATAAACCATTACATAAAACAATGTAAAAAACCCTCATGTTGTATAGCCTCAAGTGTGTACCAATCATATATCAATACCACTAATAAAATCTTGTCATGATGTACAATAAGATATACCAATAAAACTCATACATGCACCAACAATATATTTCAACAGATCTGCCTCAAAAACCATTCACTAAAAACAATACTATACAACCAATAGTGCCTCTAAACATGCACCAAGGATGTGCATCAATATATAAAGGATATTCCTCTAGCTAGTATCGCATCACCATGATTTTCCTCATAACCAAAGTGCCATAACATCACTGAGAAATTACTCAACATAACCAACAACATACCCTAACATAAATGACTCAATCCGCACACTAGGGTTTGTACCATGCACTTATGATATGCCTCAATATTATACTTCAAAACTAAACCAGGTACCATCATCATACACCCTTCAACACAATCATATACTCATACTTGTAGCTCTGTGACTAACTTGGAACATTAGACCTCAGTTATCCATACCTTTCTCAGCTTTTGTTTCATGTTACAAGCCTTTTTCCAAAACTTATCAGTGCCTCGCTTATTTCACACTATTTTACACCTGAGGATTCCTCGCTTGACACCTATAGGATGACCAGTGAGGACCTCAGTAATTAGGGTTTTTTTAGAAACCCTTGTCCTCTTCAACTACAAAACTTTGTCGTCAAAATTTATTCACTTCCTCATCTTCACGCAACCTAATATGTGTCAATTATACATGTCAATAACCATTCAAAAAATAGATATTCAACTAATTTCAATAGGTGCTAATAGGAGTTCCTTTCTCTCTTATTTATACTTTGCCAAGTGCCTTCCTATAGAATTTTCCTTGTAATCGTTTTACCCCTTTTCCATCTTCTAGGGTTAACCCATTTCTTGTTGAAACCAGCTAATCCTTAATTAGTCAACACATAACTCTTTTACCCTTCTTGTTGCAACCAATTCATTATCTAATTCATTTGATTTACAACCACTTTGACTATGAAATCTTCTTTATGACTTTTTAGAAGCTTTTGACTTCTTGTTGACCTTCTAGGTGATTCTAGAATACTCTAAAGGGGTCTCCAACTTCTCAAGGATATATCTCCCTAACTATAATAAACTATGTGGAAATCCACATATCACCGGAAATAGCACGATGTGTGTTATCCATACATGGTAGTCTCATCTACAAATTAATTTATCTTCATGTCCATATTCCTCAATTACTTTTGGGTTCCTTAAATAGACCTCTAGGGCTACCGAAATGTGTAACCATTTTACTATAATTACCCAAGGGTTGACATCAATATACAATATCACTCTCCCAGTGTTGACATTAATGAGAACCAACTATCCAAACCAATTTTCAATCAACCTAAGCCAATTCTCCAACAATATCCCCCTTTGGCATTGATAACAACAACAACATTGATGGAAACACTTAGTCATGAAAATAGTCATGTTCATGCTCCTTTTGATCATCGCTCCTCATAAATGTTTCTATCTCTCCCCTTTCCACATAAATGGAAAAGGGTATCTCCATTTGGGGATGCTCCCCCTTACTAAACTCTCCTTGGGGATGCTCCCCATGTCTGTACTATTCTTTCATTACTCTTTCACTCCATTTGAAAAAGGATTAACTCCCCTTGTGTATCTGACATTGTACCTACTCTAACCAATCATGGTTAAAATAATAGCCCCCCTATGGGTGTGTCTCCCTATCTGTATGATACTTATCTTCCTTTCTATATTTCTTTCTCTCTTGAATTCTCTGCACGTTGTTGTGTAGATCAATGTAGTTCTTCATGTACCTTCTTCCTTTTGGAGTTTTTGTCCATTGGTGCTTTCTCGTGTAAATAAAATGACATATATAAAATCATTCAAGATTAAGAATTCAAAGTTTGATCATTCAAATATTCCTTTATCATAACCATCCAAAATTTTGTGAACCAATATATGATTCAATATCTGAACCACTCTTTGAACTAATCTATGAATCCATGCTCTCATCCACTATCATATATTTTTTCAAACCTGCTAATCCATCTCTATCCATATTTTCCATGACTCTTCTAATTAACTTTCAACAATGTTGAACCATCTTTCATTGTACTATGATGAAGTATTCATTGTTGCAAATGATCATTAAATGTCAACTGCATGCACTGGTCTTCTCTATATGTAAACCAAACTCTACATATTTGGAACAACTTTTGTTGTAATTTTCCAACTAATCAATCTTTCATACTCTAATTCTTCTAATTGACTTCTCTGAGTCATCCTTCTCAAAATTTGTAAGTTTCTCGAAGGATGGTTCTCTCATCTATCTCAACTACTGCATAGGCTCCCCTATCTCATATTCATATTAACTGGGAGTCTCCAAGCCGTGTCGATCATAATAATACCTTCTCTGATGTAGAGTCATCTTCCTCTTTGTCTGGAGAATCATCATCTCTCTCAACTTTGACTTCTCTCTTTATGCATGTGGATTGATCCTTCTCTATAATTATTGAAAGTACAATCTCTTGAACCCGTTCTTTATTCACCTATCCTTATTTTCTTTCATTTCTTATCCAAACCTTTCTATATCTAAAAAAATCATTTTTCTTTGTAGATTTTTATTCATCTTGTATTATTGCCAATCTTGCGATCTTTGGGACTTGGTATTTGTTCACCTGTTCTTCCTAGGTTTTTTTTCCATACTTTCTTATATCTTCTATCAGTGTTTTATTTTATGGAAGTATCGATGATGCTTCTATAGTCATGAGCTATGTGTCCATAGTTATGAAATTTGTAACATTCAATGTTATGTGGGACCACATAATCATTTTTTGCTTGAACATTTATTCAATAAGCTTTGCAATATGCAACCTTATGTCCAAAGTTAGTACAATAAAAACAATGAACATAAAAGAAATGTATATACTTGGGAGTGAATGATCTTATTTGTGGTGTAGTCCTTCTGAATTCCTGCCTTGGCTGATCATAATCTTCTCTTTTGTGGATCCTTTCATTATGTTTGAAACTTCTTTGCGGATTGAATGTGGAGGGTCTTCCTAAATATGTATCTTTATCAATTTTCTTGGATTCTGGTTGACCACGATTCATTTCATTGAGTATTTCTACATAACTATTTATCTTTTCTTCATTCTTCTTTTCTGGCACCCTGGAATGTTGGAATGATTTTCTTCGTTCTCTACTGTTAATGTGGATCTTTCTATCTGTTCAACATTTTGACTGATCTTGACAATTTTGATTCTTAGTGTGAAATCTGCTTCTTCAATCTTCTCAACCTATTCCTCTTTCATTATTATCTAAATCCTCATGACCTCTTCTATTCACTTTGATTCTTCAACTTGGATCTTCAATATGAATATTCCATCTTCAAGTTCTCTTTCTCATTGACTAGATTCCATTTCATGATTCTTTTCTTTTTCAATCTCAAGATTGTCTTCTATTTGATTGGGATTTTCTGTCTCATCAATTTCAATCTCCAAATAAGGGCATTCAATTTAAATATTTCCAACTTATTCACAATTAAATAAAAAATGCATTCTTCGATTGACATTGCAATCTTCTTATTTTGAATATGACTAACATGATGAGAAACTTACCTATTGTTCTGTACCTTTTTCTTCTTTAGAAATATATGAATCTTTGATGGGAGAAGAATAGATATTTTTCATCTAATGCCAGAGTTCTTTATCTGATGAACATTCTCCTATTGTCCTTTACTGAATCAGGTAATCCTTCCAAGATAAAATCCATTGTTATTTTCTTGTTCCTTTTCAATTCCTTCTTGGTTGTTGTCTTTGGGGGTTTCTTTGTAGTGGTGTATCTTGTAACAAATGAGTTCCAAACATCATATTTGTGTTCCTATAAAAATACCTTCATCCTTATATTCCACAATTCATACTTCATACCCTTCTTATCGTTGAACATTAGTGCTCCATTCATACTTTACTCCATGATCTACTGTCTAGTGGTTAAATTGTTTCCTTGAAGAAACCTACTCTGATAGCAATTGTTGGATTACTAAGAGGGGGGGGTGAATCAGTAATGATCAATTTATACCAATTTTCAACCACAATTTATATTCCTTTAACTTATTCAACCATGTTCATCATTTCATCATCAATATATTAATGTATCATAAACATTAGCATCCATTAGTGCATAATAAACAATAATAAACACATCTACACAATACACAATACACAATACACCAATATTTACATGGAAACCCAATGTAGGAGAAAACCATAGAATGATTTTCTTATATGTCAAAGAATTACATTCAAGGAAGCACCAACTTCCAATTATCCAACTCCAACTTAAAGGAGACTCCAACCCCCTAGTTTCTTAGGCTCCAACCTGAAGGAAGGTCCAAATCCCTAGTTCTCTGGCTCCAACCAGAAGGAGGATATTACCCCCTGATTTCTCTTGCTACAGCCCAAAGATGGCTACAACCACCTATTTCTCAGGCTCCAACTTAAAGAAAGCTCCAACTCCCTGATTCTCCAGCATGAACCAGAAGGAGGATACAACCCCCTTTCCTTGCCTCATCCAACCACCCTGAAGTATAAATGCCAAATGTAGACAACCTATCACTTTCACTAAATCAACCACTTCCACTATCACTCTATCACTTTCAACCTTTACTAGCAAACTATCACAACCTATCACAACCTATACCAACAATCTGTCACAACCTGTACCATGCATCAACATGTACCCCAACCTGTACCATCAACAAGTGAATCAATCATGCACCAAAGATATACCTCAACCATTACTATCAACAAGTGTATCATCCATGCAACAAACCTATACCTCAACCTATATGATCAACAAGTGCATCAACCATGAACCAAACATGTAAAAATAACCTATCACAACAACCTTTCCAAACAACTCATCACAATATATTGTCTTATCAATATCATCAACCAAATCATATCTAATCACCAAGATCAATCACCAAGAAAACTCTCAACCATATGCACAATATCACCAAGATGTGCATCAACCAAGACTACTCACAAACATCAACAAGATGTACCGTAATCAATATGTTCTTCTAAAAGTATACCAAGTCATATATTCCACATCATCCATAAACCATGTGCCAAAAATACTAATAGAAAGAGCCTCTAACAATGTACCAAACATGTATCAATCATGTATCAAAAATTCAAACTATGATTCATCAAGATGTACTGACATCACCATACCTGTTGCACCCCTTTTGTCACCTGAATGAGAAAAATAGGGATGCTTACAAGCCTAGTTGGGTTAGCTAGGAAAGACAACAGTGAATGAAAAAGTTAGAAACATCAATAATAAAGAATAAACAAATAAATAAGCTAAGAACAATAAAAGAAACTAAACTAGAGTTCATAAGAACACTAAAATCGAAAATAAACAACACTCATGCCACCAATGGATATGATTGTATTAGTGGGAAAAAACCAAAGAGAAAGGGAGATATATGGGTCCCCTCTTCCTCCAAGGGAGGGCTCTTGGACCCCCAAATATTGAGCTCTTATTACAAGTAACAAACTAGAATGAAATGGCGAAGAGAATCCAAATCAAATTCACTCAAGAGCTTATATGAATGGCTAAATGAAATGGTGCTTGTATACTCTTGATGAGAAAAGAGGATTCTCCAAGAGAATATAAGAAGCATAACAATACAAATGAATTCCTTAGAAATATAGTGCACCCATGGCTTCCTTTTATAGCATAGATTTGAGGCATCATGAAACTAGTTCTTAGTGTAAACAAAGGGCCCTTTAGGGCACCCTTAGGTCTTTTACCAGCCCCCTAGTCGGATTCAACTGAGATTTGGGTGTCAAATCGACTTGGAAGCTGAACCAGAAACGGGTGGAAGTCCGACCAATATCATAGATGCATCATTCTGAGGGGTGCATGGTTTTTTGCATCCATAGTCGCGCATCATGCACATGTGCGCTTTTCTTGCGTTTCTGGATGGTGCATGTGCGTGCGCTCCTTGTGTAGTCTTAGCGCATGCTGATTTTATAACTGGTTGTATAGTTTTTGACCTTTTGGAAATGTATTTTTGGTTCATGACTGAACTAATGGGTGTTTTGAAGATGTTGGATTCATGTAACCATTTGCGAACGAAATTATGGTGATAAAAGATGCCCCCTGATGTGTAAGGTTAGGAGCATACGTATAGCTGAAATACATCAATGTTTCTTCGACTAAGAGTACCTTTGTAAGAAAGAGCATTGTGGGGAGTTCCAAGAGAGACCCATTAGGGGGAGAGGGGAACCTATACGACCCAAACCTTTTGCAAGGGGTGAAAAAATAAAACTATGTACAAACGAGGAGGGCATGCCCCATGCTCATGTCATGTAACTCAAAAATGTGTAATACAGTAACTGAAGTTGTGTGTTGATGTATATCACTGCAGTGCCCTCTGGGGCGGTTTGATAATGACAGAGTAAAAATATGATGGTGAAAAAACTATGAAAAAGGTAATGACACCTGTGAGAAGTGTCGATGGTACACAGACATTGATAGTATATCAAATTTCAAAGGTCTTCGGCATATATAAAAACAACTACAATAGTTGGAAAGTAAGACCCACTGCCACATGATAAAGTGTTGAAGTCAAATGTCATGGGGGTCAATGATAGTAGAGAGCAATGATGGTTCTCTCTGTGTCATCCAAGACTTCTCATTTTGAAGGTAATGAGAGTCAATATACTATCGCATGTCTGGAAACTATGTTGATGTCGACAGAAAGGGAGACATGACTTCAAGAAGTGGAGGGCTTCATGAAATCCACTAGCTGAAATCAAGAACTGAGGAGTAACATGGACGAAGTCCAGAGGTGGTGAGACTCGAGACTTCCCTTGGTTGGGGGTAGAGGTAAAGTGGAAGCAACTATGAAACTGAATCTAGCATCAGGGGGACGACTAGACGAGGGTAAATTGTGCCAGAGGCATGACAAAATGGACAAATGCAGAGACCAAAAAAAAGGGGTATGGGTTGTAAGATCCTCAGGGCTTATGGATAATGTCATTGATGGAAGGAAGTGAAAAATTCCCCAACCAAGGGTGACAAGGGTTTCTTTTCCAGAAAAGGAAGGTCGTTAAAGGCGAAAACAAAAATCTATGTAAATGTGGGAAAAGGGGTTTGTACAATTACCAAAAGAATAAAAAATAAGTTGGGACAACTTTACAGACATAGAAACGAGTGCCCCAGTGTAAGATGGCGTGGCCTGATGATGGCGCAAGTTTCTTGGAAAAAAAGTGGAGGGTTAGGGCCCCATAGGCTGTTTTTGTATTAGGGAAATGTATGGAAGACAATCTGCAGATGGGAAAACTGACAGTGGATGAAATGGATGGTTAATGACACTATCGGGGTGCATTCAAAATAGAACCATGATGAAGTAACTTGGGAGTCCAATGGGAAGGCTATCAAAATAAGGAGAAGGAGTATGTGGCTGATTCTCGATGATGCATAAGAATATCAGGACTCCCGTCCCTAAAGGGTGAAAACAACATGAATGTCAAAGTGCCAAGGGGGACTATGAATGGGACAACTCATGTGGGAGAGAGTGCTACCAAGAAATAGTACCAAAATGCAGTAGAGGTGACAGTACTATAGAGCCGGATATAGGGATCCTAGAGGCAAAGATCGGAGGGTGTGACTGGGAGATGCAATGTGATATTCATAGGGAATGACTACATGCCAGTGTTGATGATATACCTGAAGGGATACTGTTGATGTATAATGATCAAGTACCTACACACATGAAAACCGAATACCCGACATGAAAGTATCTGAAGAGAAAGATCATATAATAGTTATTCAATAATGTGTGAATTTAAGAATGCTTACCTGAGTGTAATATGAGAAAAATGCTCCCCGAAGGCCGAGGATGGATGGTGGCCTGGGGAATGTTGTTATAACCCTAAATTGCACCATACATGCTTACCTGGAATCAGGCCAACTCATTTCCCTTCATTTCCAAAACATCTGCTGAGAAACCTTTTGCAAAATCCTCTTGGGTAAAGGTACACGTGCCCTAACCCACTACTGCACGCGGGTGAATGCTGGCAAGCCTACTACAGCCTGTGTTTACCTAACAAAGCACAAAAATAGGAAAGTTTTCGATGGGAC
>SNQJ01S0103771.1:0-13793 GCA_010110895.2 Picea sitchensis
ATTGTAATCATGATAGGACTAAAAGGACTCCCGAGCCTAAAGTCGTAGGAGACATCATGGACGCCAAAAATGCAACAAGGATCTACCTAGGGAATCCATGAAAAGGTAGGCTCTACCACCTAATTACGACACTTCTAAAGAAGCAACGATAGTTCGGTGTCGCACTTCGGTGGGATCGATCCTATGGAAAAGATGAAAACAACAAGATGCAGAAAGTGCAGGTGGAATCCTAACTTATATGCAAAAAGTTGGAAAAAATGAATTTTACCAAAGGACCTTTAAAAGTGACCCATCTCCCAAAAATATACCAAACCAAAAGGCGAAGTGTATCGTAACATCCAATAAGAAACTAAAGAACCGAATTAAATGATTTTCAAGCCAGAAAAAACAATAAAAGGGTTCAAAAAAGTGGCAAAAAGGGCCAAATAAGTCTATAAATAGAAGCTGACAACTCATTTTCACCATTGCAATTTGAAAATTAACCAAAAGGTAAAAAATACCCCTTTTCTAAAAGATTTTATTCCAGGAGCTTTAGAGGACGAAATGAACTTACACTCGGACCAAGTAAGTATAAACTCATCCCTCTTTCATTTCCATTCTTCATTTTAGCATTTCTTTTAGTTTTTTGGGGGGGTGTTCCCTCCTAAAAAAGGGTGGCCCTATGTGTACGTGGGTTGTCTAAGGACAACCCGTGTATGCCCGTGGGAATAAAACAATATGCCCACGTGCATACACGACTGTGTCGATGACAACCCGCGTACACCCTCAAAAGCATAGAAAAAATGAATATGCAAAAGATAACTCCCCCCTTGAACTTGTCATGTAACAAGATGCATGTCCACTGGAGGGAGAGGGAATGCAAGGAGATCAATATCTTGGTCGATGAGGACCCTGATGTTATCACCAAATTGAAACAATGTGGGTTATGGAAGTTCTACCGGTGTCCATTCATGAGGGGACAACCCAGGCTGTTGAATGCCTTGGTGGATTATTAGCATCCTAAAGTAGAGGAGTTTATGCTTGAGGGGTAGTCATTGACTCCAACAACTGAGGACATATATTTCTTGACTGGCCTCTCGAGGAGAGGGGAACCATTCAACCTACGTACATTTCCCCCTAGGCCCTTCAACATCGTTGAACTCATCAGAATGCATTGTGAGGCTGGCACTGAGAAAGTAGGTTCTCAGGTTCCCATCCATAATATCACCAAACTATCACTGAAGGTGATCATTTTTCTTATTAGGTGGATCACTGGATTTGTGGCCCTACACCAAGCTTCCTAGGTGCACATGTATTTTGCAATGCAGTGCCTAAATGCATGAATATATGAGTGGAGCACGACCATGCTTGATTGCATGAAGAGGCAGCTTACAGAGTGTCGAGGGTGGAGTAACAAGAACTTTGGGTTTGGTACCATTTTGTGCGTGTTCGTCTTTAAGATGGTACCCATCATGAGTCCATGAGAGACAGTACGGGGGCATGTGGCCTCCTTCCCAATAGTGTGTAGGTGGGCAGCATTGTTGCCACAACAGGGGGGAGGAAGGACCATAGAGACCCTCGATGATAAATTTTTTGATTGGTGGGTACAGAAGATTCCATCGATAGAGGACTACCCCTATACCGGGATCAAATTTTCTAGGGATCCATACATTCACGTACCTCCTGTAGAGGAGTGAGGAGAGATGGGTACATTTTTTTTTTAAATTTATTTAATTTTTAGTTTCTTTTATATATATATATATATCATTTTTTGGATGCATCAGAGTATCTGAAAACTATGTATCTGTTATGTACATATGTGGGACCTGTGCGCCCAACAGACTTCTCGAGGACTAGGCAGGGTCCTCGACCAGAGGCAATACCAGCAGCAACTGTAGGACCAACAATCGTAGAGGAACCTCCAGCCAGGTAGGCTGAGAGAGTATTGAGACAGGTGGAAAATAACCTCACTGCGCTCACTCGTGTCATTCCCATGGTCGAGATCGAGGCTCTCCCGCCATCGATGCAGCCTCGTGCAGTTGGGAGGCCATGGACCTAGGTCCAACTCTTCTAGCATTTGGAAAACACCATTTTTCACTATGGAAGGTCCAAAAAGACCCGTTCTTATATAGGATGGACCTCTTATGTGCCGATGGCATTATTTTTGTATATTTTTTAGGGCATAAGCCCCGTGATGTAGACCTGATATATATTTTTTAGGCATTCGTGCTAACTGATGTACTCTAACACTTTTTGATATATATATGTATTTACATATTTATTTCTTATGGATTACATTTATTTACAAATGTATGTACATGTGTATGTGTGTGCTTCTTTTTGTGTGTGTGCAACATGCCAATCTAATACTTGATTAGCTAGAGTATCTGTCATTTGATTTAATCTCCTAGGAACATGGATATACGTAATGTAATCAAAGTAACATTCTAAGAGATGTACCATAAGGAATCGTCGGTGTAAAGTAGGATCATAAATGCGGTAAACCCCATTTAACTGGGACACAACCAACTGAGAATCTAAGTAGACCCAGAGGTGAGAGATACCATGTGACAAAGCATCACGGAGAAACTCTATCACTGTGTTGTACTCGGTGACATTTTTTGTAGTGTCACCTAGACAAATACCTCCGGAAGATAACAACTGGACTTGAGTTGTGAAAATCACCCAAGCTACGGAAGCAAGCCTATGAGTGTGATGGTTAGTGCCATCCGTGAACCCAAAAAACAACTATGATTCACTTGACATATGCCACAGTGAAAAAGATGACATAAATAATGACACATCCATAAAACAAAAAGACAAAAACTAATTGTATAAGAACTATACAAATGTGCAAGAAGTCACCCAGGAGACCAACCTACGAGTAATACTTCTTGAGGTAGAGCCCATTTCTAGGCTCCGCCAAAGCATTTCCCTCAAAGTCAACCAGATGATAAGCGCCCTTCTTTAAGACCTTTTTCACAATGAAAGGTCTGAACCACATGGGTTTGAACTTGCCTGCTCCCAAGGTATCCTTATCTTGGTCGTAGACCAGGACAAGGTCACCTTCGAAGAAAATCTGAGGACAAATGGACCGATCATATTGACACTTGACTCGTTACTTGTGAACCTCATTGGCCAAGGCTTCATCATGACATTACTCATCGAGCTACTCGAGATATAATAAGTGTTCCTCAAGCAGCGAAGTGTTTGACAATAACTCTACTACCAACTTTAGAGATGGGATTTGGCACTCTATAGGCAAGACTTCTTCCAGCCCGTAAATGATTTGAAAAGGTGAGAAACCGGTGGCAGTCTTTACAGACGTTCTGTAGGCCCATAATGTCGAGTACAACATCAAATTCCAATTGGACTTGGTAGAAATGATTGTTCGATGTAGAATATTTTTAAGAGACTTATTTACAACCTCCACCTGAAAATTTGTGTGTGGGCAGTAGGGTGATGAATGCTCTCGCCTCAACCCGAGATTTGATGTTAACTCGGACATCATTTTGTTCTGAAAGTGACTTCCATGGTCAATGACAATCTCCTTCGAGATGTCAAACCTTGCTACTATCTGGTTAAAAATAAAGAGAGTTGCTATCTCTCCATCATTATTAAATGGTGGCATAGCCTCGACCCACTTTGTGAAGTAGTCTATCACTACAATGATATAACAATGCCCCCTGGATGAAGTTGGGTGGCATGTAGTAAAATCATTCCCCCACTTGGTGAAGAGACCAACAGTAATGACAGGAAACATGGGAGAAGGATGTGCCCTCATATTCCAAGAGAAGATCTAACACGGGTTGCACTTCTTGACCGATTCAACGCAATCCTTGATTAACGTCAACCAAAAGTAACCAGATCATAGAATATTTTGGGTTGTTGCCAACCCAAAAAAATGACCACCACATGCTCCAGTGTGTCAGTCATTAAGAATGAGTTCCACTTCTTTGTGCATAAGGCACCGCCGAAGAACACAATCTACACCTCGACGATACAAAGTGTCATTGAGTATGAGATATTTTTGTGCCTGATAGAAAATTCATCAACGCTCATCGAAAGAAGCAGAGGTGGGGCACTTCAAAGTCTAGAAATAGAATAGTGTATCTCCATACTAGGGGTTCGAAGATGCGATCAGAAAAATATTGCCTTTAATAGGAGATTCTTCAGGTTTAACATCACCTGATTCGATCGGAAGTTCCGAAATAAGTTCCACAAAGACCAGTGACTTTTTGGATTTCGCGGAAACAAAATCCAAGTCAAATACCTGGAGGATAACAATCCATCTACTAATCTTTCCTCCAATGACTCATCGTGTCAACACGTATAGAAACGGATTCATAATGGCAATGACGGTGATCTTGCAAAGCAGGATATAATGATGGAACCACTGGACAACATGCACTGCTGCCAATGCAAGATTCTCAACATGGGAGTAGTTGAGTTTCGGTCCAACCAGACCTCAGCTCAGGTAGTAAATCACATGCTCTTCGAGAAGATCATCCTCTTGAACCAAGACCATACCAATGGTAGACTCTACAGTGACCAAGTATAATAAGAAATCTTTATTATAATTGGGAGGCCGAAGAAGAGGGGCAGACGTAAGGGCATGTTTCAACACTTCGAAAGAGCACTGATCGGTGTTGAGGAAAATATATGAATTGATCTTACTCAAACATTTTCAGACTTTACTTGGCTAAAGCAAAGTAGATGGGAATATCACCCTATGTTTATAGCCAATAAAAATAACATCTTAACTCACAAGTATTAATTACGAGTGCTTAGGCTACTCTTTTATCAACAAAAAAGCTTGCTGGAAATTCACTTTTTATGTAATTTTATAAATATAACAATTGCTGAAATAAATGTAAGAACAGAATAAAAGACACCAAGATGATAATCAACACAGATGAGACATAAAGAAATCCTTTATTTCATTCCAATTCACCAAAGATTCATTTTCTTTACAAAATCTCATACATAAATCTTGGACCAAAGTCAAACTTAGACATCCCCGATGGAACATACAAAAGGACCTCCAACAGAAAACCAAAACTGAACTTTGAAAGTTGGATCAACTTGCCACAGATTGTTGCCCACTCGACTCTGCACAATATCCTTTATCAGTCATGAAAATTAATTCACAAATAGACAATTCTACATAGACTATCAAAGATAGATCAACACCTCTAAAAAAAACGTGTATGAATGAGTTGATTCAGCCCTGGATATTGTTGTCTACAATAATACCCTGCTATCATAAAAGAGAATTAGGTTGTGATGAATATATGAATGAATTAAAACTAAACTATCTCAACATAAAATCAAAGATCAAACCTTAGCATACTTCTACTTCTATCCTCCGCTCGTTCCTCCCTTTCCTTTTGCTTTTAACAAATTAGAATTGGTTGAAGAAGTTGAACCAATTAATTAGTTAAGTTAATTAAAAGACTCAACTAACTTTAGTTAGGGGGAAGAGTAATAATTATCATAAGGGTCATAAATAAATAATAACTAGTAGGTGGGACCCCTTGTGACTCCCTTTAGTTCATAACAATCATAGCAATCATAACATAACCATTAGTTAAGCAAAATACACCTCCTTGTGCCTCCCATCAACATATTCACTTTTGGGCAATTTAAACTCATGAAATTTGAAATTATTTCAAAAATAATACATATATATCCAAAATAAACTTGTTGTCCAAAGATCCCTGAAGTCAATTGTCATAAAACAATAGATATAATAAAAAATCAAAAACCATATTTCCCAGTCTGTGATGCAACCCTTCCTTGATTCTTGTTGTCACCTCTTGATTTTCCTGAATTTTCCTTTGTATGTGCAGATCCTTTAGGCCTAATTTCACTGATCACGTGGGAACAGTCATCCCTCAAATGCATTCGGGAAGACAAGGACTTGTCAGAGCCATTGGAGGGTGAGGAGGGGGCAACAGTGTCTTTTCCTTTATCAAGGGCATGGTGGGCCTCAGTTTTTAATCTCTTGCTAGCATGAGAGGCTTGCAATGGCCAGTGATTAGGGGCAGCTTGGGCAATGGGGTGAACAGGCGAAGGAGGAGGCAAAGACAAGTTGGGCTAGCCACGATGTTGGGAGACTATGTTGGGATAGCAATCATAACATAACCATTAGTTAAGCAAAACACACCTCCTTGTGTCTCCCATCAACATATTCACTTTTGGGAAATTTAAACTCATGAAATTTGAAATTATTTCAAAAATAATACGTATATATCCAAAATAAACATGTTTTCCAAAGATTTCTGAAGTCAACTGTCATAAAACAACAGATATAATAAAAAATCAAAAACCATATTTTCCAGTCTGTGATGCAACCCTTCCTTGATTGTTGTTGTCACCTCTTGATTTTCCTGAATTTTCCTTTGGGTGTGCAGATCCTTTAGGCCTAATTTCATTGATCACGTGGGAACAATCATCCCTCAAATGCATCCGGGAAGACAAGGACTTGTCAGAGCCATTGGAGGGTGAGGAGGGGGTAGCAGTGGCTTTTCCTTTATCAAGGGCATGGTGGGCCTTAGTTTTAAATATCTTGCTAGCATGAGAGGATTGCACTAGCGAGTGATCAGGGGAAGCTTGGGAAATGGGGTGAACCGACGAAGGAGGAGGCAAAGACAACTTGGGCCAGCCATGATGCTGGGAGACTATCGAGTGGAAAATCTCTTTCCATCCATCAATTTTAGGGACCTAGGGTTTTAATGAGACATGAGGAGGTACAAGGATACCAAGTGCTTGCGGGGCTTAGAAAGGAGGCCTTTTAGGCCTAGGTTGGAATATTCCCTACAAAATCCAATTGAATAATTCGGCATGAAAAAATTGGCCAAGATCTTGTGAATCATTGTAAAAATATATGGAGAACCTAGGCCTTCTTGGGCCTCGATTCCAATTACCTCTACCTTTGTTTCCTCGGCCATGGCTACCTCGACTGAAAAAACTCATCCTGCATGCGTGATCAATTTGAAAATAGTCTTTTAAATAACCATACATGAAAACTCTTTAAAAATATGAAATAGATTTGGCTCATCAATGCATCAGACTCATGCAATCCAATCCATACAAATTGTTTTATCGTTAATCAATGAGCAAGGGGTGAAAAATGGTTCTGGAATATGTGAGGGGGTTGTATTGAGTGAAAATATGATATAATGAGGGGAAATACATGGTCATTGCTCAATGACAACAATCAATCAACTATAAATCAAACCAATAAAACCCCACTGCAATCCACACAAGACACTACCACCTTCATCTTCTTTAACACATAAATTCTCTTCATTGTAATCAATCTCAGAACAGGGAGTGAAACAATGAATATGGGAGGTGACGGGGTTTGTAATTAGCTGAAAGTGAAATAATGGAAGGTAAGAAGAACGATTACTATTCATGAAATTAATTCAGTGATCCATAAAACATTTTGCGAAAGGAGATGCATCGACCATCAATCATTTGACCAAATAATATTTTTTGTGCATTTAACTAGTTCACTATTCATAATCAAATATCCAACATAGTGCCATCACAAGGCAGTAGGCATCCCACACAATTTGTAAGAGGTTATGTTCCCTTCATTCACATACTTTGAATTTTATAACCATTTATGAACAGTACCCATTTCCAATCTGTAAACTATCAAAATCAACCACTGCCCATGCATTTCTTCAATCCACAATAATACTTCAAAAGTCATGTTTTGAAATTAACAATGAAGTCACTATCACTGCAATCAGGCCTATCATTTAAATGCAATTATATTCGTTAAACATGTATAGGCAGTAACCAAAATAATCAAGACCAAATTTCCACGCCTGAAATGACAATCCACCATTTAGACACAAGCTATGCACAGGGTGATTTTCCCAGGCAATGTAGTTCTGCCACTGTAAAAAAAAAACAATTCAATGCAACTAAAAAGTTGGGCCACCCATCCAACACGACTGTCATCAACAACATGCCTGCTTTAACAAGTGATCGATTGCAATAAATAAACATGCTTAAAACTCTGTGGGTATCTGTGAGTGTGAAAACCAAGCTATCCACACAGTGCACAGCTAACAAAACCCCACGATGCAACATTTCCACTTAACACAACAAACACACAGTCATGGTAATAACTCAACATATCATGTTGAGCCATCGATTTAATATAATATTGCTTCGATTTAGTCACATCGTGATCGACTATGATGTGCACACTTAGGCTTATACAATCAACAAGCATAAGGATGCAGTGGATATACTCTCTACAGTCATCCAGTTCAATAGTCATTCGGCCCCAAAGAAAAACATAGTTACCACGCCCATTATTTCATTTTGCAAAACACCATACACACAATGCAACATGCATGAGCACGTCAAGCATTTGTAACCAATGCCAGCTAATCATCCAAATAATCATTACTGCCAATGTTAGTGACTATGTACCAACCAAACAATTCGCCACTGTTGTAAAACATCCATCAACCTATCAAGTTGTGGCAACTACGTATAGTCATGCATCAAATCGAATCGGGGTAGAGGCATTCTCCATTAACAATACTGATTTATTAACATAAGAAGTCTCACTGTGTACTTTGAAAGTGAAATTGGAGATGAGGGGTTTATCATTATTATCACAGAATTAGAAACTAAATTCCAAACCAACACGATTGCCATAGGACCAATTGGGCAAGCTCGTATTCAAAGTAATCAACCACAATAACCTGTAGCAACTTGACAGTCATGACAGTCTCCTCTATAAAAGTCCATACTAGAGGGTTAAGGGTCTACTCTGTAGCCAACACCAAGGGAACAGAGCCAACTCCTTGTAATGGTGGAAAATTCAAGGCCAAGGGTGTGCACACAAAGAGAGCCATGATTTTTTCATGGACAGGTAACAATCCATGACAGGGGGCCATAACAAAAGGTGAGGCTCCCATTCAGCCCGACAATTCTATTTAATGCACAGAGGGTATAACCCTCGTGTTCTTCATTTAAAATACCATAGGCATGGGTGGCCAATGTGGATCATGACAAATTGGGTCGTTAAGAAACCTTGACAAGTCTGCCAGATGTAACCTTTCTAGAAACGGTAGCCTGGGCTCGGTACTATGTATAGGAAAAAGGGATCCTTGATTTTTATTGGCACTAGGTTGCCAGGACAAAATGGGTTGTTGGCCAGGGTTTTGGTAAACACCATGGCCTTGACCAACGTACGGATACTGCATTTGTTGGGACATCACCGGTTGATTCTCGTAATTGGACGTCAAAGGTTGGGCGGGGATTTCTCCCTACATTTTGTTACAAATATTCTGGAAAAGGTTTCCCCTTGCCGATCTGACGGGAATAGGTATAGAGCCTTGCCCAGGGTTCCATTGATCATGGAACGGGTTTCCCTCGGTCAGAATCCCTGATGAGGGAACTGATCAATGCCAAGGATTCCAAAGTCCTTGTAAGAATAAAACTCATGTGTTTTCCCCCTTTGTAGGAATAGTACCCTGCACATGATTCTATTGTCCAAAACTAGGATTTCCCCCGACTAAGATGGTAGTTGATGAAAAATAATTATTACCAAACACATCGAAAAAATAGAACGGCATGGATCCCACTGGCATGGTGTAATATGAAGGTCCTATACTTCCTACTCCAAACATGGTGTATTTCATGATCGGCCCGACGGGTGGCTGGAAAGCACTGCCGAGCGAGGGGGACAGAGGAGACATAAGCCCCGCATTGTAAGGGATAGCGTTATAGGAGGTTGAGGTTCCCCCCATGGACCCTTTCAAGGGAGAGTTCAAGATCCCTCCCCCCAGACCCATGGTCTGTAGGGTGGAGTAGGTAAGGACAGAGTTTGTATCAAAATCAGTCATCCCATATGAAAACGGAGGGCCTATTGCACTCTGTGAGAATGGAGCAGTGGTCGTCGTTGCTGACGAAATCAGACCACTTCCTGAAGTAGAGGTGGTTGAGAAAATTTTGGTCCAGACCAGCGAAGGTGGGTTATGAGGCAGAATTCCCCCTATGGTGGTATTCATTGAGGGAGTGTGAGGACTCCCTAACGACGTAGCAACATTTTCTTCCATAGCTTCTTGTAAAACTATATGATGCTCGTGATGTGTTACCCTCGGAGGGACAAATTGTACCAAGATTGGAGCCGACAATTCAATGATCGAAGGGTTGGTTAGCTCGAGAGATTCCACTCCAAAGTCAGAAACAGTAGATTCCTCTAGATTCGAGTATTCTCCTCTTGGAAATAGCTCGGGCATAGTTTCCTGCGGCTCGGTCGCTTCAAATGACCCTTGCTACTCAAGTCTTCATCGTAACAGTGACAGTGGTGGCTCCAATGTGACCGAAGGTAGGCCCTGAAGCCTTCGCGACCGATGGAGCTCTTGATCTTCCACCTTGTGAAAATATCAACGACATAGTAAGGCTTTTACTAACAAGCACACACTAGAAAAGTTCCTACAAGATAAACCAAGAAAAACACTATCTAGTTGGAAGAATAGTTACGCCATCCAACACTAGACAAACTTACTGGAGCAAGTGCAACTCGAACATGGAAGCACCCTCCGGGTATACTCTGCAAAGAATAGCCTAACATCTTTCCTAGGTACTGCAGTATACCCCCGCAGTCACCTGTGTAAGTCTCTAGAATAAAGGCAACTAAGTTTCCAACTCGCAAACAGTCATCAAGCGGGTATAATCGACATTCGGGTGGAATGCAATGAGCAGGATAACAAGTCTGAAACCTACCGAGGGTGTTGAAATCAAGTGGTCTGGAAGACAACTGAGGACCTTGAACAAATTCGATATTCACGAAGCTCTGTAGGAAAATTCAACCGACAATATCCCAAGACAAGTCCTCAATATGTGTTCCCCACTATGTGTGGTCCGGATTTGCAGGGGTTATCTCCACTACCTTTCTTCACGCGATCTCGTGTTTAGCCCCTGTGTTAGAGGGGGGTCCTGGATAACTTTCACGTCACTGGACTTTTTACACTCCCTAGCTCTAACTCCAATGTTTGTTTATAAGCCTTGAAGAGTTTCCTCTCCAACCTAATTCAAGGCTCTAGCCTAGACTAGTTGATTGACCCTACAAACATAAAGTCTAGTTTATTTTAAATTATATTTTATTTTAAATGGCTTGTTTTAACTCAAGGAAATGGCAGTGAAACTAGTGATGTGTATGGGAGAGGAACAAGGAGAAATAAACAAAACTAAAATAAAAATTACTTCTAGTTAACAATAAATATTTGCAACTAACTCTTTAACCAACTTTTCATAACTAACTTTTTCAAGATCTTTAACTAAAACGAAATTTCACTCGACTACGAGCTACTTAAATTCTATGAAATTAGTTAAAGAACTTAAAAACTGAACTCTTTTTCCTTTCAAGTAAAATAATTTAACCCTAACTAATTTACCAAACTAATAAATGAAAATCTTTTCTATTTTTTTTTTAATGCTTCAAACAAGAAACTTGAAATAAATTCTTTTTCTTTTTCTTTAAAGTAAGCGAAAGGGGGAAAAGTGAAAGACAAGACTGAAACTGACCTCTGGCCGACTGTGGATCGCATAGAGTCACTAAAGACACCAAACAGGTTGATCAAAGACTCAAAGACTCGCCTAAAACCCTTTCGAAGTAACCACAAGAAATATTTAAAAAGATAAGCAAACTGACATCTAACCCAGGCTTTGGCTATAAAAACAGACACACTGGACTCAGTCAAGAAACCCTAAGAAGTAAAACTTCAATCAGGGAAGAGGTTGACTGCCTCTTCTTAAAAACAGATTCTTGACACAGGTACACTATTGATGCTTACGCAACCTGCGTATGTACTTGAGTTGTTTATAAAGCAAGGTGCGTATGTACGTGTGCTGACCCACAACAAGCCGCGTACACCTCTTTATTTCTTGGAATAAATAAATGAAATAGACTGACTTATAGGGAAAGAAGAACTGGTTTGACACCAATAGGTGACCAAAATCCCTTAAAGACTCAACAGACTCAACAAGAAACTCAAAAGGTATAAAACCAATCAAACACCCAAAAAATCCCCTAAAACCCTAGAGGCTTCCACAGTATGGTTGATCAAAATCTGGACCAGGGGTCAAAATTTTGCTCAATTTTCAAAGTGCTCGGAATGCAATGAAAATGGTGCCATTGCGTCCGTCTCGTCTTCTTGATTCCGGCGGTATATTTACTTTCGCAAACGGAGTCTGTATGGAGAAGTTATCGCGATCTGTTCACCGAGCCAAACAAGCAAAAAAAATTGATGATGATTGTACCTGTCTGTACAGTCCATACATGACACGTGTCAAGTCCATACGGTCCGTACAGGACACGTGGCATGTCCATACAGGACACGTGGCGTCTCCAGGGCATGACACGTGTCATGCATTTATGGACTTTTCAGCATACGGTCGAACCAATTGGGAGGTGACACGTGTCACCACTGGAAGGGTGACACGTGGCACATGATGACGTCAGCATCCTACGTGGCCCGGGATGACGTGGCAGTCCGTACATTCCGTACGATGATGTGGTAGCTGAGTTGGCAGTGCTGACGTGGCGGCTTGTGATAAGTTGACAAGTGGATGAGTTATATTGCGACACGTGGCATTTTTCTGAGCAATGGAAAGGTGCCATGTGGCCCAATTAAGGGCTGCCACGTGGCACCCGTTTATTGGCTATTGGGTTTGCATATAAAAATTTGGTATGTCGCTGACCGGATTCGAATGGATGACCTCCCCACTGACTGCGCCTTTGCAAATACCGCCCGACCATTACACCGCTCGTTAGTTCTTGTTATGTATATGCATTTGTATATATTTAACTTTGAAAGTTTGTGATTTGGGCGGGGGGTCGGGCCGAGGCTTAGCCCCGGCCTGTGGTCGTGTGGATTTAAATATGACCATTTCCTTTGTGGTCCGACCATTGCGCGCGGATTACATTGCATGGTATTGCAATGTATTGCAATACATTATATTATGTATATTGTATAAACCGTGGATCATTATGTTAACATATATATGCGGGGTTTTTAACCCATAAACCATATGTTTAAACATGCGCGCGGTTGGTGTGTGTGCGGTTGCACAGTTATAACAACAAACCCAAAGTTTTGTATGCGTGTGGTTGTTAATGCGCGCGGTTTCAAACGGTTGGCACGGTTTTTTAACCGTTAGCATTTTTTTCTATAGCCCGAGGTTTTATGGGTCCATATGCCCGAGAGCTAGGCGGTTGGGGGCTGGAGGCGCCCTAACCATCCTACAATTTGCACGGTTATTCGGAACCGCTCGGTGCTGGGTTTAAACACACGTTTTGGAGCGTGTTCCAGGTTCATGCACACAGAGGTGCGTTTTGTAGAACCAGTCCAGCAAAGCTTGAAGGAGAAAAAATGGAGGAGGCCTAACTTCTTCATCGTTTGGCCGATTGAGGTGCCGTAAAAGCCCAGCCAGGGGTTTTTGGACGTGCTGGATCCATTGGTGCCATTTTCACAGCCATTTAAATACTCTTCATGCGAATTGTTTCACCATTGAAGTTCCAGGAAGCTCCAGGGAGCTTGAAGCTCTATTTGATGGAGGACATGGTTTGGTGAGCCTATATTTGTTTTCTGTGATTGAATAATCATTTTTGGCTAATCGATATGCTTGGAACACATTGGGACAGGTTTCAGAGGCTGTTGAGGACTTTTACAGGTGTTTTTTCCAAAGAGAATCTCAGGGAAGCTTATGGCCACATGTAGAAGAGGTCATGCCCGGATGAGCCATGATCCGTTTTCAGAGTTCTATTAGTC
>SNQJ01S0103771.1:17743-43245 GCA_010110895.2 Picea sitchensis
TCTATCGATGGAATCTTCCGTACCCAACAATCAAAATTTTTATCATCGAAGGTCTCTATGGTCCTTCCTCCCCCCTGTTGTGGCAACAATGCTACCCACCTACACACTGCTGAGAAGGAGGCCACATGCCCCCATACTGTCTCTCATGGACTCATGCTAGGTACCATCTTAAGGACGAATGAGCACAAAATGGTACCAAACCCGAAGTTCTTGTTACTCCACCCTAGACACTCTGTAAGATGCCTCTTCATGCAGTCAAGCATGGTCGTGCTCCACTCATATATTCATGCGTTTAGGCACTGCATTTCACAATACATGTGCACCTGGGAAGCTTGGTGTAGGGCCACGAATCCAATGATCCGCCCAATAAGAAAAATGATCACCTTCAGTGATAGTTTGGTGATATTGTGGATGGGAACCTGAGAACCTACTTTCTCAGTGCCAGCCTCACAATGCATTCCGATGAGTTCAATGATGTTTAAGGGCCTAGGGGGAAATGTACGTAGGTTGATTGGTTCCCCTCTCCTCGAGAGTCTAGTCAAGAAATATATGTCCTCAGTTGTTGGAGTCAACGACTTCACCTCAAGCATAAAATCCTCTACTTTAGGATGCCAATAATCCACCAAGACATTCAACAACCTGGGTTGTCCCCTCATGAATGGACACCGGTAGAACTTCCATAACCTGCATTGTTTCAATGTGGTGATAACATCAGGGTCCTCATCGACCAAGATATTGATCTCCTTGCATTGCCTCTCCCTCCAGTGGACATACATCCTGTTACATGACAAGTTCAAGAGGGGAGTTATCTTTTGCATATTCATTTTTTCTATGCTTTTGAGGGTGTATGAGGGTTATCATCGACACAATCGCATATGCATGCGGGCATATTGTTTTCTTCCCATGGGAATACATAGGCTGTCCTTAGACAACCCATGTACACATAGGGCCACCCTTTTTTAGGAGGGAACACCCCCCCCAAAACTAAAAGAAATGCTAAAATGATGAATGGAAATGCAAGAGGGATGAGTTTATACTTACTTGTCTGAGTGTAAGTTCATTTCCTCCTCTGAAGCTCCTGGAATAAACTCTTTTAGAAAAGGGGTATTTTTTATCTTTTGGTTAATTTTCAAATTGCAATGGTGAAAATGAGCTGTCAGCTTCTATTTATAGACTTATTTGGCCCTTTTTGCCACTTTTTTGAACCCTTTTGTTGTTTTTTCTGGCTTGAAAATCGTTTAATTCGGTTCTTGAGTTTCTTATTGGATGTTACGATACACTTTGCCTTTTGGTTTGGTATCTTTTTGGGATATGGGTCACTTTTAAAGGTCCTTTGGTAAAATTCATTTTTGCCAACTTTTTGCATATAAGTTAGGATTCCACCTGCACTTTCTACATCTCGTTGTTTTCAACTTTTCCATAGGATCAATCCCACCGAAGTGCGACACCGAACTATCATTTCTTCTTTAGAAGTGTCGTAATTAGGTGGTAGAGCCTACCTTTTCATGGATTCCCTAGGTAGATCCTTGTTGCATTTTTGGCGTCCATGATGTCTCCTACGACTTTAGGCTCGGGAGTCCTTTTAGTCCTATCATGATTACAATATTGAGCCTCATTCGTTTGATGCACCATCACCTTTTGACTCACCCTCGGGACTCCCAAAAATGAGCATGCTTTGTTGTCTTTCAAGCTCACTTTGAAATATGAAAGAAACATTCGACGAGACTAACTTTATGCTTTTCAATCTTGTCTGGATTAACTGCAAAAAGTAACCTCTTGGAGTCTTCTTTAACCCCTTTTCAGACTCTCAAAATATGAAAATATTGTCGAGCGATCTTGTTTTCCTTCACGCTTGCCAAACTAAAACTCGAAGGCACGTCTGTCCGATGGTAGTTTACCCCCTTTTCGGTTTGGATGGTGAATTTTATGAACAAAGGTATAATATAGGAACTTTGGTTCGCTAGAAGAGTATTCTCAGGTATAAGTTTAACCCTTTTTCGGGCCCGAGGGACTAAATTTACAAAAAATGAACTCCCACAAAGTCCATAGTTAAGCTCTTTTCAAACTCCCTAAAATTGAAAATATTGTCGAGTGAACTTGTTCTTTCACACTCATTATATTGGTCCAGAAGAACATCCCCTATGGAGTCCATAGTTAATCTCTTTTCAGACTCCTTAAAATTGAAAAGATCGTCGAGTGACCTTGTTCCTTCACACTCGTTAAAATTGGTATAGAATAACATCTACTGGCATGAGTTTACCCCTTTTTTCAGCTTGTAGATTAAGGAGGAAAAAGGTACACCTTGGGAGATTCGTCTCGCCGAGAGAGTTCTCCTTAGTAAATTTTATACTTTTTCGGGCTAAGGAGACTAAATATAGAAAAAGGTAGTGAGTCCATAGTTAAGCTCTTTTCAGACTCCTTAAAATTGAAAATATTTCCTAGTGATATTGTTCATGTCACACTTGTTAAAATGGTTTCAGATATACGTCTTTTCAATACTATTTTATCCCTTTTTTGAACCGACTGGACTATTTTCGAAAAAGGTACCCCAGTGGAGTCTTCTTTTACACTTTTTCAGACTCTCTAAACGTGAAAAAACTACCAAGCTTACCTTCTATGGGCTCATTAAAATTACATTGAAGGGGGTTTCATTGTGTCTTGCTAATGATGTTTGCATCTCTGCATATTTGGCCTAATTCCGGCTCCATGTTACTCTCAATTGAACCTTTGAAGCATGCCTTATACGCAATCCTTGTAGCACTTTGCCTTTGCATCCTAACACCTTGACCCATGGAGGAATTTTCCCTGAGTGTCCTTTTCCTACACATATCTCCTTGCTATGAGCATTAGTGTGTTCCTTGCACTTGGAACTAGTATGCTTGTGGCCCTCGTTCCTCCTTTGTAATGTAGCATTCTTTTATTCTTTTTCAATCTCTTTAAAAATATTGAAAAAGACAAAAAAATAAAAAAAAAAAACCCCAAAAAGAGGATGGGAAATATATATTCGTTTTTGGCAGCACAATGAGCTGCCCTTAGAAAAAGCACATCCTTTCATTTGTTCATAAAGATTTGGGATCTAATATGACCTTAGGAAGTTTTTCTCGCTACATAGAGCCGTGTCCTCATCCGTTTGGTTATTTTTCCAAACACATGGAGAGTTTGCATTGCCTCCTACATCGTGAACTTAT
This sequence comes from Picea sitchensis, assembly GCA_010110895.2. Taxonomy (NCBI): domain Eukaryota; kingdom Viridiplantae; phylum Streptophyta; class Pinopsida; order Pinales; family Pinaceae; genus Picea; species Picea sitchensis. Next base: position 20,932 of record SNQJ01S0103771.1, read on the forward strand.
GTCAATGTCATGCTGCCTGACTCTAATCATATATCGTGCTATTGTCCAAGGGAAGTTTCACCCAACCCGAGTCGGCCTTTCTGAAGTTTGTCTCTTGACCTCATGCCCGACCATCCCAAAAGTCCAATCAAGTCCTTGTTCGAAATCAATGAATTTCTCCGCCTGATCATCGAGATCCTCTTGTCTTTTCTTGATGAGCCGTCGAAGACCTCTGGGTAGTGCAGTCATACACTCATATTGTACTCCTACCCGAGTTTTGAATATTTTGAATTTGTTGCTCGATCTCTGAAGACCTCATCTCCAACCATCTGGCGTTATTGGCTTCTTGAAGATGGATACTATATTTTTATATCTTTGATTTTGAGATGTAGATCCGTTGTGTATTTTTCGCGGCTACACTTTATATAGTTATATGACATGGATTTGCAATGTATTTGATTGGAAGACATGATTTATTTCATCCCGAGCATGGGTATGCCTGCCTCATAGAGACAATTGTTATTTTTGCAGATGGCACCTCCCAAACTCTGATCCCGAGCTCACTCATTTCGTACATTGGTGAATATTTTGTAATGTATGTAGACCATAACATGCTATTCTAACCTCATAGATTAGGGGGCATATGTTATAAACCTAAATTTCTCTACACATGCATACCTGACATTTGGCCCTCTTACTTGCTATTTTTGCCAAGCCATCACTGAGTTGCTCTTCTTAAAAACCGTATTTTCGAATATGTACATGCCCTGCACCATTAATGTACACATATGTTTGCCTTATGCACCACTACAACCCATGTACGTATGCTATCTGCACCACTACAACCTGTGTATACTCGCAAAATTTGCAAAAATTAAAATTTTTCAAGGAATTTGTTGAGATTTCGGGGTATTGGGTAGTTTCCCAACTGATCGACCACCTATAGCTCCTCACCCAACCCAATAACCATCCTTTTTTCATATAAAAGGAGGTTTTTGGGTCTCATTCCACATCTAGACATAATAACAGTGAAACTCTGTCCGTTTCACATCCCCTCCTTGCCCCAAGAAATTGCATCCATCTAGTGAGAATCGCCTCAGAATTCCCCATTTTGCCTGTTTTCCTCCATCATAAACCCATTCCATTTCCCAATAGAGAGGTTGAGAGGAGAAAGATACACGGAGGCACACTTGGAGCTTGGTGAAGAGGATCCCAGACCTAGTTTTTGGAGCAGTAGCCGACCTTGTTGTAAGTGATCATTGTATTATCAATAAAATAAGTACTTTTCCTATCCCAAAATATGATGTGTCGAATGTTTGCATTTGATTTATGTTTTATTCTAACATATAACCCATGATTTATATATGAAATTCATGTTTGTAGTTTCCTATTTATCTGTTTGTGAATGTAGTTCAACCTTGGGAGGAGTCTTGCAGTCAGCGAAGCTATCAAGCATGAGAAGATCGTCACCAGACGTGGAGTAAAAGGTATAGTTACCTGATCCTTCTCACTGTGTCTTTCATGCATAAGTCCGGGGTATGTTTGGGGTATTTAGAGAAGTATGAGACTTTTAAAAGGTTATTGATCTTCCTACATTGTAAACCCTAGTGTAGCCATAGGGGGGGTTTTACCGCTAGCACTGAGACTGAATCAAATATGTCCACTGATCTACAATACATCCTTGAACCTATAATGAATATATCTCTGCCTAGAAAGTGTGTCAATGATATTCCTCTGCTATCTTCATGGGAACACTGCTTCTCAAACGATCAATATGACATTATGTACTTCTACTATTTGACTGTTGTGAATTTGTTTTTGCAAACACTTCAAACTTCTCAATGGATGGTTCTATGATCTATAGTAGCTACTACACCGACTCCCCTTGTTCAATATTCATATTTACTGGGAGTCTCCAAGATGGATGGCTCAGAACAATGGAGGAATCTTCCCTAATGTGGATTAATCTTCCTCTTCGTCTCTAGACTAATCATCTCTCTGAACTATGAATTATTCTTTTTTTCTTGTGGATTCATTATGATATTGCACTACAATTTTTGAGAGTACAATTTCCTGTTCTTGATATTTATTCACCTTCTTTTATTTTCTTTTTTCGCACTACTTCAGATTCTGTGATATCTGGGACTTGTTCGACATTCACCTGCTCTTCTTGTTTTTAATTTCTTCTTCAAAATTTCCTGTATCTGATATCTTCCTTTTTTCCTATAGATTTGTCCTGATATCAAACTTTTTCCAATCCTGAGAGTATGCATTTTAGGTGTCCTTCATCCATATTTTATTCCTTTTCCTTTTCTTGTTTTCTTTTCCAAATCTTCTTACATTTGATATCAATGTTCCTTTTCATATAATTATCGATCATGCTTCTACAATCACGAGCTATATGTCCATAGTTATGCCATTTGCAACATTCAATGTTATGTGGGGCCTGTTAGCACTGAGAGTCACCCTCATATTGCAAGAGGATAAGCCCAGTACCCATCAAAATGTTTGTGGAGGTAGGTTTATGAGTGGATGTCAAATGGACAAAGCTCAGTACGAGAATGTTTTAACACAGAAACTGGACAAGCGATGCATAAGGAAATGAGGTCCTCTTTAACTTTAGTCAATGGTTAAGGCTAAAGGTGAGCAGAAGGAAGACTTAGTGAGAAATGTGAACAAGTCTTCCATGAGCATCCGACCTTCAAACAACTTGGTGAATAAAAACTCAGGCACAAGAGCACTATTTAGTTTAATATACTAAAATATATCACAACAGTATTATAATCAAACCTCCATTACAATACAACTACAATAACTCGTCTGGGTCATCCATGCATGAGCATTTCAACATAAGAGGAAACAAGACAACGAAAGAGAATACTGAAACATGTCAAAGAAACATTATAATCAAACCTCCATTACATTACAACTATAACAACTCATCTGGATCATCCATGCACTAGTGTTTCAACACAAAAGTAAACAAGATGATGAAATAAGCTGATTTATATTAATGAGAAACTCTCAGGTCTCATACATAACCAAAGAACAACTTTGGTATCAAAACATTACAAAATAGGGAGATTTGCTCAACCATTCGTAAACCATAACAAAATCTTGAACTGATCTATTTATACTTAGATCAATGAACAACCGCTAGGAGAGTCATATGGCCATCCCATCCAAGGATTTTCATCTGTGCATCCTTCTGTCAGACTGTGCATGTTTCCTCCTATCAGATGCAAGCTCATATTATTATGGGCCTACAAGATGAAACCATCCATCGTGGTACCACGAGCTGACAGTTATGTCTCCTCGGCCATAGCTTCCATGCTTCCTATTTATGGACTGAGATGAGGTTTCAAATACCAGTCCTTGTTCATTAACTAAATCCTCCTCGGGATCATAGCATGACTGGATGATTAGTGGGAGACCATGTGTTTCTGTTGGATACAACATTATACATGCACATGATTTTGGGGCCGTTGAAAGCGGTTTGGACCCACACCGCTTTCGAGCCCAAAATGCACTATCTTCCGCGATGTGGCCTCCCCACAATACTGCGGTTTGGATTTTGTCCAACCTTTGGATTTTAACGCTTGTGCAACATGTGGTGCCAAAATGATTGGTGGTCGTTGATCTGATCGTGATCTGCGATCTGGGCGCGCCGACTATTTTAGCGCCCCCGCCAAATATTTATTTGCCTACCAACTATGGAATCCTTCCAACTTCATTTAGAGATGACACTAATGAAATGCATAGGGGATCTCCGTCGTGGAAAAGTACACCCGCATGTCCGCCTGTGCTCATGGCTGTCACCTGCGACCTTGAACAAATTCATGTGATAAGATTGGATCCATAGGGGATGGCATTCTCCCTATGAGCTGCCAAGAACAAGCAGTCTTAGCACCTTATATTTTGGGTCATGGGGTCACTCATTCAAACAGAAATCAAAAGAGAAAGTGGTATTTACAATGGATAGAAAGCCAATCATGGCTTAAGAAAAATATTTTTTCAGAAAGTTCCCATTGATAGGGACACCAAAAACTTTCGAATCCTCTAAGCTCTGCAAATTATAGGTGTTATTTGAAAATACCTTAGAAATATTGAAAGGAAAAATCCATAAGGCTTCAAATTTACCATGTTTTCCTTTGTCTTGCTTGGGTTCATCCCACTTGAGCACTAGATCACCCAACTAAAAATCTTCCTTTCTTACCTTCTTGTCAAAGGCTTGTTTTATCTTCTGCTGATGGTTCTGAGCTTTATCAAGTAGCTACTCCCTAGCATGTTGTACTTCTACCAGCTATTGTATCCTCCTGATCATATCATCAGGTTCTCCTTGGTAGTTCTGGAGGAATGTTTCCATAGGCAAGGAAAGATGAGTAGGAAAGATATCCTCAATCCCATACACAAGCTGAAAAGGGGAAACTCCAAGTGACCTCTTTGTTGTAACTCTGTCATCCCATAATGAAAATTTCATCTTTGAGTCCCATGATTTGTTGTTGTCTTCTAATATTTCTTGATGATCTTTATGAGGTTCTTGTTAGAGGACTCTGCCAAAACATTTCCTTGGGGGTAGTAAGGAGTATAATTGACTAATGTAATCTCATACTGTTCATAGAACTTGATCAATGGTTTAGCTTTTAAGGAGGCAACATTGTCTGTAACAATCCTTCTTGGACAACCAAATATGGACATGATATCCTCAATAAAGCTAATGATTACCTTGTGGGAGGAACTTCTTGTAGGAATGGCTTCTATCCAATTGGTGAAATAATCAACGACAGTCAAAATCCACCTGTGCTAACCACTTGAGGCTGGGTGGATTTCCCCAATGAATTCAAGACCCCACTGTTGAAAAGGTCCAGAAACCACCACATGTTTCAAAGGCAAATATTTGAGTTGCCGCTTTCTAGACTTTTTTTGGCATTTTCTACAATCTCTAATCCTTTCACATACATTAGTAAAAAGGCTAGGCTAGAAATATCCAACTCTGGGATCTTATAAGCTGTGGTCATCCAAAAATGATGGCCCCCCACATAAGATTTCATGAAAATCAGTTATGGCCCTTTGGGCCTCTTGTGGATCTAGACATCTCAAAAGAACTCCAAGAGGATCTTTCCAATACAAAACCTGATCAATGATAAAATATTTGATTTCTTTGAGTTTCAAAGCTCTCACCTTGTTCTTGTCCAAGCCATCAGGAGGCCGCAACTTCTGCAGAAAATATATGATGTATTTATACCAAATGCATTCTTCCAAGATGGGGCTGACATGAGAGCCTCTATCAAAAATCTCAACTTGCTGATTTTTTGAGTTCATGTTCATGAAATTAACCCCCAAAACTTTGAGATTTGATTCAGCCAGCAACCTGGCTAAAGCTTGGCCTTTTACCAATTTAGTGGGTTTCATTTCAAGGTCAAATTCCAGAATTTTAGCAATCCATTTGCTTCTCTTCCCATCTATGTCAGGCTGGATCAATATCTCTTTTACTGAGGCTGAAGGGACATATGAAACAATCTTTGAATGCAAAACATATATTCTGAAATATTTGAGGGCTTTGACCAAATCATATGCCTGCTTCTCCATGGTATCATATCTCATTTCTGCATCCCTCAATGCTTTGCTGAAAAAGGAAATAGGATGTTCTAACCCCTCTGTATTTTTCTGTAGAAAAACAACATCCACTGTGTCAAATGAGGGAAAGGAAAATATTAGAAATTCCTTAGAATAGTCAGGGCTAATGAGCACAGGTGCTTTAGTCAAATCCCTTTTTATCTGATCAAAAGATTCTCGAGCCTTAGAATTCCATTTCACCTCATTCCCCTTTTTGAGCATGGATGTAATGTACTTCACTAATTCAACAAAGTTAGAGATGAACCTTATTAGAAAATTGATCTTACCCAAGAAAGACTGAACCTCCTTCTTAGACCTAGGAAAATATAAGGTTTGGATGGCCTCTACTCTGCTTGAATCAATTCTTATCCCTTCTGTTGACACAATGTGCCCCAATAATTTACCTTCCTTCATAGCAAACAAATATTTCTTAGGATTAAGAGAGAGAACAAACCTTGTGCACTTCAGGACGACCTTCTTCAAATGATGACAGTTCTCTTTGTCAGATTTTGAGAACACTGTAATGTCATCCAGATAGATGACTACAAATTTGTCCTTCTCTCCAATTAAATCAATGTCCATGGATCACTGGAAGGTTTATCCTGCATTCATCAATCCAAAGGGAATTTTATCATACATGAATGTGCCCCAAGGAGTAGTGAAGGTTTTCTTCTCTCTATCTTTAGGCAGGAAAGAGATATGATTGTAGCCAGAGAATCCATCAATCATAAGCATCCTAGATGAACTAGTCACTCTCTAAAAAATGTGCTCCATCTTTGGAAAGGGGTAGTTATCATTTTTGGAGCTCCTGTTCAAATTCATGAAATCAACACACAACCTGGTTTCCCCATTTTTCTTCCTCACAGGCACCAAGTTAGCCACCCATTCTGAATATCTCAAAGGAATGATGATTTGGGCATCCAACAACTTTTTCACTTCTTTTTCCATAATAGGCAACATCATGGGATTTATCTGTTTGCGTTTCTGCTTAAAAGGCCTGACATCCTCTTTCAAAGGGATCTTATGTTCAATGATGTTTGTATCATATGTTATTAAATCTTCATATTTCTAGGCAAACACATCAGAAAACTCTTCTAAAATCTTGACATATTCAACCCTTTGTTCCTTTGACAAATTGTTAGACAATTTGAGATACTTTGGATTCTCTTCTGTTCCTAAATTTCATTCAGTCACATAATCATTTTCAGTTGAACCTTTAATCTTTATAGCCACATCAATCATATCAAATTACCTCTCCAAAGGGACAAGTCCATTTGGAATATGGTTATTGGGTAACTAAACAATATGATGGTCAACAATTTTATTCAGGAAAATATTAGCATTGGTGCTTTCTTTAGTATCCTTATCTTGATCAATATTTGAAGAAAAAAATTCATCCACAGTCTCAAGAAATATTTTTATCTCAAGATCATCCTCAAAAACCTTCCAATGTTTGACATTGTCAGGAATAGAGGGTAAATACTTTAATTCCACATCATACTTGAGTTTGAGGGGAAAAGGAACCCTGAACTTACTTTATGAAACAACCAAGGAATTTGTCATAGTGTTCTCTCTTGGAATAAATGAGACATTAAAATCCAAGAAAAAACTATCAACAAGATCCCATAATTCGTTTCTGTAGGCCCTCAACCTGGGGTGCTTAGATTGATACATATTTTTGACTTGATGAATAGTCAACTCAACATCTTCAAACACTGCTATCTCTTCAATATTCATGTCTTTGGCAACTCTCAAACCCAAAACAAGAGCCTCATATTCCGCCACATTGTTTGTTGTTTCAAATTCAAGTTTGTAATACAGAGATATGGTCTCTTAGGTAGGGGAAATAGAGACTACCCCAACACCAACAATCTCCCTAGAAGAGGATCCATCAAAAAAAATCTTCCAAACATAGGTATTGGGAGGAGGATCTTCACAAGAGGTAATAGGTTGCTTTCTAATTTCAATAAGTGTTTGACGAGCATCAATGAGTTGTAACATACTGGTTCCTAAATCAATATCAACTAAAAAAATGGGGTGGTTGATAGGATTTGATTCATCACTGATAATGTAAGCAAGTTGTGCTTCCCTATAAAGCCTTCCATGTCCCCCCCAAACACAGGAATGGTGGCATATGAAAGTTCCCCCTACACTTTTGATCCAATATCTAGACAAGAGCATCCCAAACTTATGGGGGACATCATCCACCACAATATCCATGACCAGACTTTTCATTATCAATTGGAACAAGGAAACAACCAGGTCTTTAATAACTCCAAGACACTTCACCTTCATGGAATCAAATGAGTATAGGTCATGGTAGGTTTTTTTAAGTTCAAACCCAAGCTCATCCATGACAGTCTTAGGCATGAGGTTATGGGATGCCCCTGAATCCATCAAGCAATTATGCAACACTTTATCATGAATGTTTAATGAGGTATAGAAAGGAGGGGAGGAGTCATCCCTATCCTCTACCAAAGGTCCTAGTATGAAAACTATTTTTTCATATTGGAGGTTGATTGAATTTGTGGGATAATATGAAGGTTCATGATGCAGCATTTTGGAAAGGTACCTTTTGAAATCCTCATTCTTAACTAGCTCCAAAAAAGGTACATGGATTTTAATCTTTTGAATTTCATTCTCAAAACTAAGAGAGGAGGGAGTCTTCAAAATCTCCTTAAATTTTGGGGTAGGGATTTTAACCACTGCCTGGGGATTTTGTGCCACTTTTTCTTTACTGCTAGCTGCCACACCCTTAACATGATTTTCTGTTCTAGTAGGTTGATCAGGAATTCCAGTCTTCCCCTCTTTCTTCTTGGACCTTAGGTTGTATTTGTTTGGATTTCCACTGGTCCTTTCCCCTTTGCTCAACTCATTTAGTTGGCTATCCATGAGAGACTCTTCATATGCAAATTGGGTTAAATGAGGAGATGAAGAGGTGTCACTGTAATGTCCCCACTTTGGGACATTATTATATTACAGAGTGTTATGATGACCAGAGTTACCAGATGGAGGTTATAGTGAGTACATGGGATATTGAGGGGTATTTTGGGATCCGACTTACATAGATCATATTATTTCATCATTATGACCCATTCCACACAGCCTGGCTTTGGTTCCGTTGCATTCCGATGATTTCCGTGATTTTGAGTTATTGTGGGCTATATGTTAATTAAAATCACTAAGGAGGTCATATTGGTCATAATACTTGGAGGAACCTCTTAGTGTAATAGCTCATTGGAATCAGGAGGAATAGAACTACAAGATAGGATGTTGAGAAGTGACTTTCAGTGGCCAGGGAAGCCACAAGGAGGAATAAACTACTTTTTCAAGGTAAAATGGTTAATTAATTAATTAAAGTGATTTAATTAATCAATTAATAATTAAATAAAGTAAAAGTCACTTGGAGAGACAAGGTGAGCAGGGAGGATAAAAGAGAGACAATGAACTCTATTCTCTCATTATGTTGTTAATCATTTTGATATCTGGCTTCTTGCTAGTGAGCCCATGCACTTGGGGGTTTTGACTTAACAAACCCTAGAGATCAGCTCGGTGGTGAAATATCCCACTCAACCTAGTCCAAGCTTGGTCATAGAGGTGAAATATTCCTCCCTCACCATTCTACATCATATCTATTCTGTTACAAAGGGTTTCTACATAACTCACATGCTCAGAGGGAGCTAGGCCGCAACTTCAGGGGGTTTCTAGCAGGATGACGCACCACCTTGAGGAGATTAGCATGATCCAGGTAGAGGAGGACTCTGAGGAAAATCAATTCTGGGTATTTTTTGTAGGGCCTAGGGCGCCTTTACTCGCCCTTTCCGAAGGATGTTTATTTGTCATATTATTTATTGGAGCTCAGCACAGGTTCAGAGAGAGGAGGTCACACCACAGATTGAGGATCCAATCTTTGGAGAGTCAGTTCTTCATTTTTCAAACCGAGACTTTATCAGGTGTTTTCCCTTGACCTGATCTATAGTTCCATGTATTTTGAGAGATCTGGATATCTCTAGGATAGAGGTCGAATTATTGGTCTTCTACAGCCAGGAGGGTGCATTGCAAATAGGGGATTTAGTCATCTGGGGTGTTAGATCTCCATCATTCATCTCGAGACTTTGCCAGGGGGTTTCCTTTGGCCCGATATATAGTTTGGCACCTTTCTCAGGGTATTTGGAAGCTTATTACTTGGAGGCTGAATTTTAGGTTTGCTTCATTCGGTGAGGGGTGCATTGTTCTAGGAAGATCTTCATATTTCAATTGGGTTATGAGTTGGTTCATCTGGGTTTTTGATCTATATCTTGGTGAGGCTTTTGGAAGCCTGGATATTGTTCTATATTATATTTTGGATGCCATACGCTATACTATCTTATATGTATTCTAGATCTGTTCCATTTTGTATTAGGACCACCATTGTTATGAATCAAATCAGATCTGAGGTATTTTTGGCTATTCCTTGTGTTTTGGATTTGCATCTTGTTGAGGTATGTTCCATTTCTATATCTATTTTGATTATTGCTGCAAACACACATAAAACCCATCAGTATAATCCCTAGTGCAACTTAAAATACCAAATCAACAAAGTGTTTGACGAAATGCCACAAACAAAAAAGATTTAAAAATCACATGAAAACGGCAATGTCCTTGGCATATTGGCTTGGGAACATTACAGTGGTATGAGAGCATTGATCCTCCCAACCATTGGGGATTAGCACATGCATCTAGAGCTTAGACTCCTTCTAGCCTGAAGGGTCTTCCATAGGGAGAAATGGAAAAACAAGAATGAGATCTAGCCCTACGTGAATTGATAGAAGACACACAAAAGAATGTAGCACTATGTACACAAATGGAAGAGAGAGCATCACTACGAACTAGTAGATGGAAGGAAGGATAGAGAATTCCTACACCCATTAGGAGTAGGAAACTTTGCTACAGTTGCAAGGTGCCTTGAGAACCAGATCATAGATGTAGGGGTAAAGGTAAGAAACACATTGTTGAGGTGCACTATGATGGTGAGGATGAGGAGATGTACGAGGATGCAACCATAGATTCATATTTAGAGAAGTTTGAGGAGGATAGTGACCCTTGCATATTGGAGGGAAAATGGGATGGATAGGTTGATAACACCTGTGCTTCAACTGTCATATCACATAGTGTTGCTGACCTTACACTTCAATAGAGTGGTGACACTAGTGGGGATTCACACGTGTTAACACCTAGACTTGATGAGCTTCCTATGATGACTGTCACACATTTGTCATATTTTCAGACACCCATGATAGCCATGACACATGAGTATATCAGTGGAATTTCATATATGATGGAGGAGCCATGTGTGAGGGATGCACACCAGGGACATATGGATCCATAGACCCAGGAGGAGAGAAATGACACGTAGGTAGTTGACCTTACACATACATATCAATATGAGGAGAGTGAGTCACTTATTTTGGAGACTCCATTGTTTTATCATGTTGGGGATACTGACAGTTTAACAAGACATTTACTTCTAGGAACGATAGATAGTGATGTGGATGCACTGCTTATTGGTCGGGATGGCCATATTACATGTTTGGACACATATGTATGGGACCCAGGTGAAAATGATAGTAGCAGGGTGAGTGCAATGGCGGATACAACTGCTCATACATGATATAGTATGATTCAAAGGGAGCTAGCAGTTGGTAATGATGTGCAGTCGCATACAAGAGGGCCTAGTAGCACAGTGGACAGGGGGCAATTTAGTGCCTTATCTTTTGCAGAGAGTGTTGTTGGGGATTCTAGGGTTCACACTAGTAGTGAGGGGCATGAGGTAGCACCTCAATAGGACTATGATCAGGAGTCCCAATACTTGGCAGGACAATTGAGAGTCAGTGAGGACATGATCAGGGAAGCCACTAGGCACATTGATGACACACATGCATTGCTGGCAGATTATTGTTGGAGGGCATCGATGGCACATGATAGTTCATATGGGGAATTTTCCATGGAAGACTTTCATACTCTCGGGGAGATGATGACTATGATGAGGGACGAATACCAACAATTGTTGATGGACAAAGACTATATATTGGGGGTTGGTGAGATGTATCACAGGGCCCTGAGGGAGAAGGAGTTGGAGGTGAACAAAATCACTCATGAGTTGGAGAGCACTCGAGGATTCTTGAGAGGAACACAACAAACCTTCAAGAATCAGAGTCTAGATTAGAGGAGATTCTTGAGTTTATTAGCCAGAGATCCACTACATCTATCTTAGTGAAGAGTTAGATATATCCTTTACTCAAATTGGTAGGGGATGTTGGTGGTTTAGCATAGGAGCACCAGTTGATGGAGGAGCATGAGGAGTACCCAAGATCATTGATGATTATGAAGAGTTATGATCCGAAGGTACAGGATCTACCCTCCTCGAGGATCTTTGAAAAATTTGAGCACTCACATATTCATGGGGACTCTAGAGCCATGGGCAGTTATGAGGACACTTCCATTTGTGTCCCAGGACTGCTTGACCTTCATGTAAAGGTTGACCCAATAGTACACCTAGGACCCATGATGCTGTAGGATAATACATGATATTACATGAGTATGTAGGAGAATACAGTGGTGAGTGATAGTACACAGAGACATGCAAAGGTGTACAGTGGGATTCATAGGGATGTATTGGATTGCAGGGAGGAGACACACTTAGTGGAGCATGGAGATGCCTCTCGTTTGTAGCAACACATATTTCTGAGAGATCACCTTCATAGTATCAGTAGTTTCATGAGAGATGAGGGATGGAGAGTGGTTGACCAACAATTGGAGGATTTACCCTCGGTTGTACCTGATGAATGGGGTTCAGTGACAACTACATGCGAGTATTTACCATGGGTACGAGTGGACAAGATTTTGGTTTAATCATTGGGATTGACCAAAGTGTATGATACTTTCCACTCGTACATTTAGCTACAAATGTTTTTGTTAGCCTTTACCGACAATTTCATCATTGACAGCAGCATGGGGGGAGATAGATAGGGTCAGAGGACATGGAGATTTGTTAGGTCAAGACCACCTGGGAGGAGTGCTTTTACAACATAAAATAGGATAGGGGTGGATCATCATAGGAAGACAGTTGAGACTTTGTGTGTGATGGTGATAATTTTAGGCCATGGTATAACATACATCTCAGTGGGCAACACAAATACTGATTCTCATGGGGATGAGCATGGAGGGCTTCTGACAATGATCAGTATGACACATGATCAATTAGTGGGGATTGGAAGTGATAAAATTCCAAGTTTACCATGGGATCTGGGAGTCCATTTTGTTAGTAGGTATTTTCACCTTATGATGACCCAGGTTATGCCAAAGAGCCACATACTTCACTTTGGGTTAGTTTTGAGTGGGATTGTAGGGGATTGTCCTATGGAGCGAGACAATTTCTCCCTTTTGATCCTCATGATAGAGCATGGAGATGGTTGGGAAGATACTAATTCCATAGAGGTTATTTTACCGATGAAGCTTCTAGACAACAAGTCCATTTTCCACAGGTATTCCAACTTGAGGATCCAGGAGTGGGGGATCCAGTATGCATATAGGGAGAAAAAAATCATTATCAGAGTAGTGCAACACAAGCGTGGTGATATTTGGCAGATACTAGCATGAGACCCGGGGATTGCAGGGCTGAGCATTTCAGTGACTGCTAGAGGCGAGTGGACCCTTGCAAGGGAAGGTTATTTTGACTTTCCATTGATCTTTAGTGTTGAGGAGAGTACGTTACTTGAGGGTGATTCATGGGGATCTTGCAGTACCTCACTATGGAAAAAACATGTGCAGTTGGTGGAGACCGTGTTGGTATTGGTATGGACTTGCAGGATGGACTCATTCTAGGATGAGGCCATGTGTCATGTGCTGGAGACTCATGGTATTGATATGTTTCAGGATTATGCTTCACAGGGTATTACAATTCATGTCCTGATATGGGACCCCGGGGATGGAGTGCGTGATAGTTCATCTTTAGATGGAGCCTACTATGTGTCCCATAGGTTGACACGGGACCCCGGTATTATATATGAATTGATTCAGTTATTTCTTGAGGACAAGCAATATTCTAGCAGGGAGGACTGTAATGTCCCCACTTTGGGACATCACTATATTACATAGTGTTATGATGACCAAAGTTGCCAAATGGAGGTTATAGAGAGTACAAGGGACATTGAGGGGTGTTTTTGGATCCGATTTACATCTCTCATCTTATTTCATCATTATGACCCATTCCGCACAGCTTGGATTTGGTTTCGTTGCATTCCGACGATTTTCGTGATTTTGAGTTTTTGTGGGCTATATGTTAATTTAAATCACTAAGGAGGTCATATTGGGAATAGTACATGGAGGAACCTATTAGTGTAATATCTCATTGGAATCGGGAGGAATAACACTACAGGATAGGATGATGATACGTGACTTTCAGTGGCCAGGGAAGCTACAAGGAGGGATAAACTAATTTTTAGAGGTAAAATGGTTAATTAATTAATTAAAGTGATTTAATTAATTAATTAATAATTAAATAAAGTAAAAGTCACTTGGAGAGACAAGGTGAGAAGGGAGGATAAAAGAGAGATAGGGGCCTCTATTCTCTCATTATGTTGTTTATCATTTTGATATCTGGCTTCTTGCTAGTGAGCCCATGCACTTGGGGTTTTGAGGGTTTTGACTTAACAAACCCTAGAGATCATCTTGGTGGTGAAAGATCCCACCCAACCTAGTCCGAGTTTGGTCACAGAGGTGAAGGATTCCTCCCTCACCATTCTACATCAGATCCATTCCATTACAGAGGGTTTATACATTAGTCACAGGATCAGACGGAGCTAGGGCACAGCTTCAGGGGGTTTCCTATAGGAGGGCGCACCACCTTGAAGAGATTAGCACGCTCCAGGCAGAGGAGAAGGATTATGAGGAAAAGGAATTTTGGGTATTCTTTGTAGGGCATAGGGCACCTTTCCTAGCCTTTTTCGGAGGAGGTTTCTCTATCGTATTATTTATTGGATCTCAACATAGGTTCAGAGAGAGGAGGGCGCACCACAGATTGAGGATCCTGTCTTTGGAGGATCAATTCTTCATTGTTCAGCCCGAGACTTTTCCATGGGTTTTCCCTTGACCCGATCTACAATTCCATGTATTTTGAGAGCATCTGGAGATCTCTAGGATATAGGCTGAATTATTGGTCATCTATATTAGGAGGGCACATTGCAGATAGGGGATTCAATCATCATAAACCTCGAAAATAACACATAAGCATACTTATGATCCTATAGACACTTTGTTGTATCAGATAAAAAAATGAGTAAACCAACTTGGGAATCAAAAACCTAGTACAAGCATCACTTCTCAACCTTTCACAAGCCTTTTCACAGATCTGTGACTTTCTCCTCTACTACCCGCAGATATCCATTCTTTCCTCCATTACATCCTACATACATATGCACCCTGCTAACTTGTAACCCACAAATACCTCAGAAAATAGGGCGACTCACATTTGCTGCAACTCTGAGGCTTTCACCTTTGAACTTCCTTCGCAACCTCGGACTTGCTACCTTAGATTCGACCTCAAATTTTCCAATAACATGATAAACCATATCACTTATTCACTTAAATATATTCAATAGAATGTATGTGTGAATGTACTAATGAGATACTTCTTGAGGTGTATTTATACTTTTTCTTAGTAATCTCTCTCCTTATTTTATGGGTTTCTTGTTTCAACTAGTTTACCCTTTAATTAATGACTTGTAATGAAATAAGGGCTTCTTGACCATTCTTTGGGGCTTCTAAATTCACAAGGTCATAAATCCTCAACCGTGAGGAACCAGGTGGCGTACCACCTGTCACCAGAAATGACATGACAAGGAATATCCATATTTGAATGTATTACCTACATTTACACTGTCGTTCATGTCCTTATTAATCGATCAGATTTGGATTCCATAACCACACCTCTGGGGATTCTTTTACTTCTTCAAATGCACCAAATAAATGCACCTATCACACTTGTTGAAATAAATGATAACTAACACACCATCAATGTTGATCATAACTCTAGGGTATCTCGAACACTCCAAGGGTTGACATCAATGGAAACCAACTGTCCAAGAATCTCCCCATTTGGAATTGATGAGAACACCAACATTGATGGAAACACTCATGCTCCAATACTCATGCTCCCCCTGTGACCATTGTTACTCATCAAGGTTTCTCTCTCTCCCCCTTTGACATCAATGACAAAGGTTTTCTCTTTGGGGCTGATCCCCCTATCTTCATGCATATGTTCTTTCTCTTCACATGTTTCTATCCTCATTTTTATTTCCAAGTTCCTCTTTTCTTTTGATATCAATAACAAAAAGTGGTTCTCCTTGAATGTATACCTTCTATGAATAATACTTATCTAACTTCATGTGCTTGATTCTTTCTCTTCTAATCTCTCTCTTTCTCTCCCATTGACATCATGGGAAAAATGATAAATCCCCATGTTGATATGTATTCCCATGTCTACATGCTACTGATATTCCTTTCTATATCTCTTTCTCTGATGATTTCTATTTCCTTGACTTCTCTAGAAGATGTAGAACAATATGGGACTTCCTGTGTATGTTTTCTCTTCTAGTGCTTCTTATAGTCCATTGGTGCTTCCTCTTGTAACTCTCTGACATATATAAAAAGTACTTAAAATTTATTGACTTCAAATATTCATGACCTATTATGTTCACTATTTAGATACCAATGAAGATATTGTTCAACAATGTCCATCTAATGATATAAATTATGTTGAAGGTTTCTCTTTTTGTGTTCTGCTATGCCTTTCACTTCTTGTTTTATTGGGACTAATTGATTCCACTTGTCCACCAATTATACAGATTCCAGTTGTAAATATTCTTTATCATATATCTGTCTAGATGATACGGATTTTATGAGCAGAACGAAATGAATACAGATTATTAACAGGTTCTTAACACAAAATAATAGATATACAGTAAAACCGGTTTTCTATTCAATAATGAAATAAGCTGAAACTGTAAAATGCAGCGGCAACAAGCTTGCTAGAATGGTGGCAGCTTATCTCTGAGAAAAGATGTGATGGTTGCACTCATTCGCAAGAAGGTGATTACAATGAGGCTATAAAGAAATTTTTACAATAAGAAGGAATTCCAAAAATCCTATACATGAAAAAACCTAACCCTAGGAGATGAAGCACCAAAAGACATGTGGGCCCTATTTGGGTAATTTAGTGCATCAACTTGCCGGGGTCGTAAATTTTGCATACAATCTCCGTTTTAGGCGTATGATAGCCCATTGGAAAGGTATCGTCGAGGAGATTCATTTTAGGTGAAATATTGAAGGAAATTCCAAATTTAAAACCTGTTTTCCCAAAAAACATCGTTTAGGGCCTCAAAACGGCTCCAGAAGTGAAAACTGCTAAAAATAGTAAATTACCAAAATTGCCAGAAAATTGTTTTGAGCTAGTTGGAAAAGCTAGGTGGCCACTGATATCCACCTGGATCAATCCTCCATCCTTAGGAATCAATTGTATCCATTGCGTTGAGGTCCCCCATCAGATGAGGAAATTTCTGCTGAATTTGGCCCTGGGCGAGCCACTTGCCTTGGTGTAGGAGTTGCCCTGCTTTGATGACTCGATAAAGGTGGATCCTTTGCTATTAAGTGCCCTTGATCTTTGTGTCAACAATATTATCAACTGTTCTTCTACTTCTTAGGTTTCCAATAATGGTGGGAAATAAGGGCGAAGGAGATCCATGTTGAACACTGGGTGCAGGCCAAGGAAAGGAGGAATGTTGAGCTCAAAATCATTATCCCCCACGGTCTTAGTGATGGTGTATGACCCATAATGGAGTGGGTGAAGCTTCCAATGGGGTCCTGTAAGGCATTCTTTTTGCAATTGAAACCAAACTTTGTCGCCCACCTGAAACTTATGTGGCACTCGATGTTGATCATGGCGTTGTTTGTACTTGTCATTGGACTTCTATAGGATATCCTGAACCTATTTGCAGATGTGTTGGATCCACTCAATAAACTGGGTGGCATTTTTAGCTTCAGTTAGAGTAGGAGATGAGTCAGTCAAGCTGACCGCAAGGGGAAGTGCAACATCTATGGGACCCAATGGTTGGAATCCCGACCCCACCTGAAAGGGGCTGTGGTCGGTTGAGATATGCAAGGCTCGGTTGTAGCTATGATAGACATAGGAAAGGCTCTCATCCCATGTGCAAGGATTCTTTTAAATACACATGTGAAGTATATGCACAATCATTCGATTTACGACCTCAGTTTGGCCATCTGTCTAGGGGTGGAAGGTCGTGGATTTGGTGAGCTTGGTGTCCAACAGTGACTAGAGGCTCAACCAAAATGTGCTGAGAAATCGACTATCCTGATCTGAGACAGTGGTTTGTGGGAGTCCAAAATGTACCCAGACTCGTTCAAAGAAGATCTTGGTAGTGGCCTCTGCTGTGATTCTCTTCTTGTAGGCAACCAGAATCGCCATCTTAGAAAAGAAATCAGCAACCACAAAAACACAGTCATTTCCCCGTTTGGTGGATGGGAGGCTTGACATGTAGTCCATTGAGATGGATTTCCATGGCCTGTCAAGAGTAGGGAGAGGGGTGTACAAGCCCTGTTTCTTAGTGGTCAGTTTGGCAATAACGCAGGTAGTGCAGGACTTGATATACTTGCTGACCTCCTATCGAAGTTTCGTCCAGTAGAAATGTTTCTGTAGCATCACCACTATCTTTTTGATGCCGAAGTGTCCTGCCACCTGACTATAGTGGAATTCCAAGATCAGATTCACTCACTCACTTGATGGAACACATATATGGTGCAGACGACACAACAACCCATCCCGAAGATGGAAATTATCGACAACCATGTTTGCACCTAACATTTGGTAGGTGGTGGCGAAGTCTGGGTCTGTCTCATAGAGTCAGGGCCATCCATAGGAAATAAGCGACGTGATTGGTGCTTCCTATTTTATACTTGATGTTGAGGTGGAATTTCTGCAAGTATGTGGACCACTTTTGATGGTGGTCATTCTACAATTTTCCTTGTGTCTGCATGAACTACAATGGCTTATGATCAATGTGAATGACTGTCTCCTTCCCAAGATTGTAATGTATCCACTGGCAGCAAGCTTGCACAATGGAGTACATTTATTTGTCGTAAGTAGGGTACTTATGGACAACATCGGAGAGTGTCTCATGATGATAGGCCACGGGGTGGTCATGTTGAGTGATAATGGTTCCCACAACATAGTTTGAAGCATCTGTGTCGATCTCAAAGGGATGTTGTAGGTCTGCTAGTGAAAATACTAGGACTGAGCATAAGCACTACTTCAAATAATCAAACTCTTGTTGTTGGGATCAACCCCACGTAAATTTCAACTTACGACCACCCTTGGTTATTTGGCTGAAGGCCCATGCAATATGGGAGAATCCCAACATGAACCTGCGGTAGAAATTGGCAAGGCCCAAGAAGCTTTGAAGCTCAGTGAGTGTGGTTGGGGCTGGCCAATCATAGATGACTTGGATCTTGGCTAGATCCACATGTACGCCATGATGATCAATGATGTAGCCCAAGTAATGGACCTTGTCCATGTCGAAGGAGCATTTTTCCAAGTTGGCATATAGCTTGTGCTGCCGTAGGGTGTGGAAAACCTACTAAATATGTTGCAATTGTTCGGTCCAAGTCGTGCTGTAAATGCCAATGTCATCCAGATACACCACTGCAAATGTATTGGTGAATGGTCCCAGGATATTGTCCATCATCCTCATGAAAGTCGATGGAGAATTTGTCAAACCAAAGGGCATGACCAAACATTCAAAAAGGCCTTCCTTTGATTTGAAGGCGGTCTTCCATACATATGTCTCTTCTATCAAGACCTGATGGTATCCAGACTTCAGATCAATCTTACTGAAGTATTTGGCCCCCGTGAGTTGATCAAGGAGGTCGTCGATTCGGGGAATCAGGTACCAGTTTCTGACTGTGATTTTATTTAGAGATCAATAATCAATGCAGAGTTGCCAGGTTCCATAATTCTTCTGTACCAACACATTTGGTCTCCCACAAGGTGATGATCTAGGATGGATGTGCCCCTTGTGGATAAGTTCTTAGATTTGTTGCTTGATCTCCTCATTCTCTAACAAAGAGAGGAAATAGACTGGTCGATTGGGAAGCATTGCACCAAGGGTCAGATCGATGGGGTGCTTGACCTGGTAGTGCAGAGGTACCTCGATAGGTGAGGAGAAGATATCTGAGTATTCTTCCACGACCTTATCTACTTTCTTCTGTTATGTGGAGAGGTTGGCCAAAGAGACCCTGGATGTGGCTGTGATATTTCGATTATTTTGAGAGTGAATCACAAAGAAGACAAACTTACCCATCTGAGAGATGACCTTCCTGCATTTCTTAGCAGAGATCAAGGAAATAACACTAGGTGGGACTGCCTCAGGTATCATGTACAATTTCCTGTTCAAAGTAATAATAACACTATGTGGCCTAGACTGATACACAACATGATGTTTCCATAAATAAGGTTGGCCCAAAAGAACATCACAAACTTCGAGAGGAGCAACATCAGACAATACCTCGTCTTTGAAGGGCTTGATCCCATACGATAGTCGACACTTTTGGCTGATGCAGAGATTGTGTCCTTGGCGGAGCCATCCAATAGTGTAGGGTTGTGGGTGCGGCGTTGTTGGCAGGGCCAACCGCTTGACGACCTCTGCTAAGATGAGGTTATTCTGGCTACCGCTATCAACAATGAAGTGTAGCAGGGTTCCTTTTACTGACATCTACGAATGGAAGAGGCACTCTCCTTCTTATGGCTCATTTGGTTTGTTAGAAAAATAGGACTGCGGAGCAATAAAATAAAAAAAATGTGGAAACAAAACACAGAAGATACACAATACAATAGAGACAAAGATTTATGTCGTTCACCCAGTGTGGGCTACATCCACCAGAGAAATTTCCAGGTCCTTCCTTTATTATTATCCAACAAATGAAGGGATACAACCTACAACAAACCCGTTGTAACTTCCTCTTCTTTCTCTCATATTCTCTTGTCTTAGAATACAATATTCACTATCATGCATAGCCACAATACATTTCCCTCATAACAGAGGGTTTCCTTCCAGGGAAAAAAACCCTAACATAATTTCTACCATTAGATCTGCGACCTTATAATGAATGGTCCAGATTTACAATAAAATTACAATATACATTTACAAGGCAATTTTTTTCCTTTGGGGGCTTTGCCCCTGAACCCCCATCAGGGGACACTGCCCCCAAACCCCCGCCGGGGGCCTACTTTCCCACGAACCCTACAAAGGGGGTACCACCCCTGCACTCCCCTGCGTGGAAGAGTGTACATACTTCTGGGGTGTAAAGTCTTCATGGGGTATAAACATGGCTGAAAAACACAAGACCTCTGAATCTGGAAGATAATCAGGCTCCACAACCAACAATCTCCCACTTGGAGACTAATCTCAACAGCTCCACCGCTATTGTATATGCTGGAATCTTAACCTTCTTGGACTTGGAAAATTTCTCATCTTCATCTTCATTATTGAAGACCAACTGAAACTGAGCAGGAACTCAGTTTCTCTCTGGTTACTCCCTTTGTTAACATGTCTGCAGGATTCTAGCTAGTGTGTATCTTTTCCAACTTGAAATGTCCATCTTCCAAGGTGGATTGTATGAAGTGGTACCTCAACTGTATATTCTTAGTCTTCGAATGGAAGGTTGAGTTCTTTGCAAGATGAATTGCACTCTCACTGTCACAATACAACCTGTTATTCTCCTTCTTATTTCCCAATTCCTCCATAAACCTTTGTAACCAAATCATCTCTTTACTAGCCTCTGTAGCAACAACATACTCTGCCTCTGTTGTTTAAAGTGAAACAACCTTTTTCAGTTTTGAAATCCAACTTACTGCTGTTCCACCTATAGTAAAAACATACCCTGTGGTGCTCCTCCTTCCATATTTATCACCTACCATATATGAATCAACATATCCCTATAGAAAAGTGTCTGAACCTCCAAAACATAATGCATGAGTAGAAGTACCTCTCAAATACCTGAGAATCCACTTTACTGCGTCTAAATGTTCTTTACCTGGATTGTTCATATACCTGCTCACAACTCCCACTGCATGTGCAATATCTAGTCTTGTGCAAACCATTGCATACATCAAGCTACCAACTGCTGATGAATAAGGGACCCTGGACATGTATTCTATCTCGTCCTATGTCTTGGGACACATTTCCTTAGTTAATTTGAAATGTCTGGCCAGAGGTGTACTAACTGGTTTTGCATTTTGCATTCTAAACCTCTCCAACACCTTCTTTGTGTACTCACCCTGAGACAATTTCAATTTGGGATTTTTTCTGTCTCTTGTTATTCTCATGCCAAGGATTTTATTTGTAGCATCCAAATACTTCATCGCAAATCAATTGGATAATTTCTTGTTGAGAAAATTTATATCCTGCATATTATACCCTGCAACAAGCATGTCATCTACATACAATAACAATATAATATAGCTTCCATTTTCGAGCCTTTTAAAATAAACATAGTGATCAGAATGGCATCTACTATAACCTTGATCTGTCATAAACCTATCAAACTTCAAATACCACTGCCTTGGAGCTTGCTTTAGTCCATACAAGCTCTTCTTCAACCTGCATACCA